>JABUQX010080787.1:0-60000 GCA_015478945.1 Trachelipus rathkii
AAAAAAAAAAAAAAAAAAAAAAAAAAAAGGAGTAGAGGCGGATTAAGATGGTGCTTCCGAGAGATTATACGCACAACCTTGTATACAGAAGACAAAGGGGGAAGAATTAATGGTAGAGGCGTAGTCGCTGAAAATTGTCTTCTCGTCCGACGGTTAATACACCGAGAACGGGCTGCTGCAGCCTTAAAAAGAATCAATTTGGACATAGTGGGAGTCCGTTTGTACAAACGGAACAATTTACGCTTTTCTCGATGAACCCGGGCACAATCAGCGTTCCACCAAGGAGACGGCGATTTACGGTTCCCAGTAGAGCGCGGGATATGGTCAGCCGCCGCCGTGAGGACAGTATCCTGAAAGAATGTGAATGCGGATGCCGGAGACGGAAAAAGGGTTGTGGCAGGAAGGACTGGGATGTAAGTAGCCTGATAGAAGGAACACCAATCCGCTCTATCATACCGCCAGCTGGAATATGGTTGTTGTTGCAAGACGATCGGATAATGGTCACTTTCCCCAGAGGAACGGTGACCTTTTACACCCGAAATGATCGATGGAAGAAATCGAGCACAATGAGACGTCGACACAGAAAGAAGTGCCCGTGTCAAAACGTTCAAACGTCGGTAGACCTGTATTTAAACATCCCAAAGAGAATTCCTCCAGGATATCAAGTATCCAATTGGCATGGGGAGATGCGACAGTGTCACCCCACAAAGGGTGACGGAGGTTAAAGTCACCCAGGACTAACATGGGCTGCGGCAAACTCCTGAACAAAGTTCGAAGGGTTTCCCTAGTGTAAGGACAGCTAGGTGCCAAATACACCGAGCACAGGGTAAGCGGTGAATCTAGGTGGATTCTAGCTGCCACTGTATGTAACGGAGTCGAGAGGGGAATCCGAGTGAAAGGGACCGATTCGTGAAGCAGAATCGCCGCATCCCCCTCCCCCGATCATTAGCTCCACAATTCAGGGAGATGAGCTCTCTGTATGTGGATGGTGGAAAAAGGACACGATGGTGAAGTTGCAGTTCCTGAAGACAAATAGCCTTCGGGTGACGTTCGGCGAGTAGTCTAGTCAATTCTTCATAGTTCGGGAAATAGCCACGACAATTCCACTGAATGAAATTAGTCATATTAATAGAGAATGAATAATTAATCTTCAGGACGATCCGTGACAATTATCACGATGTGCTGGGAATCTTGCGCCGTCTTGGAAGACGATACAGGAAGATCCGTAGAGCCACTCAACGGCTCATCATACGGAATCTCGAATCCAGGAGGATGGGGAAAGTCACGCAGGAGGGAGAGAGGGGTACCACCCTGTTTGGAACAGGAGAGGTTCCGGGCTTCCAAAGGAGTGCCCTCACCGAAGATGCGAGCTAAACCACCCTTCACGTCAGAATGTTTGCTAAGATCCGGACAGGGGGTCAGTAACTCAGCGGACTGAGAGGGATTCCCTAACCTCTCAGCAGCACCCCTATCAACGCTGGCAGAAATCGTTGAAGCAGATTGCAACAAAGAACATGGATGGTCGTTGGGACCGAGAGGGTCCGGAGACCCAGCAATAGGGCGATGCGCGGCATTGGAAATCCCGGAGGAATCCCGCAGCAGGAGATGAACCTGAACAAGAGTCTGGGGGAGACGGTCCGTCCTTCCCAACTCCATCAGCACCCACCCACCTCCGCAGACAGCCCCGCGGTGCAGAGCCACTCTCCACTCACGAGGTGGGCAGAGCGACGAGCACGTTTAGGCTCGAGCGAGCGAGGGTCCTTACTTTGAACGGCAACAGTGTTTTTCAGGAAGTCCGCACCACGATATTGAAAAGAATACGGACGTCTGTGGGAAGACCCAACAACAGATGGGCGAACAGGATCAAGAGACGGAACGTCGTGATGCTTTCCCGGGGAAAGAGAAGCTGGACGCTTCCGAGATGGTGTAATGGGGGTCAGAGGTCACGCAAGGATGTTGGTCGACGACCATTGAAGAGATACTCTCCAGAGGCGGAGCGTGAATTTCCCCAACGTGAACCTCATGTGACAAAGAACTGGTTTTCGGCGAAGAAAGTCGAGTGAACGTACGGATCATCGTAGGAGAGTCGGGAGGACAGTTAGCTCGAGCAACCGGAATCTCAATTCCAGAAGGTGCCGCGGAAACCGGAACACCAGTCGGAAGGAAAGAATGGGATACTCGAGAAGAGTCCAAACTAGGCACATGGGAGCGGGGAGCACTGCTAGAGGGAACTGTAGATGGAACAGTCGTAGCCCTAGCAAAAGAAAGATGAAGATGGGATAACTTCTCCCTCGCTCGGCGAGTGGCCTCACGGCGATCCAGCTTAAGAAGAGCGCATTGATCTAAGATTTCTTTCTCCAAGATGAAGAATGGGCAGTGGATGGAAGAAACAGGCTGAGGGCCCTTGCAATTTGAACAAAAAGGAGGATTGTCACAGACGGAGTGGAGAAAACTCCCACAACGCGAACAGATGGACTGAGAAGATCTACAATACTTCAGTGGGTGTCCAAATTTGTGGCACTTAAAACACCTCCTCGGGAAGGGGACGCAAGTTCTAACAGAGTGCATGGTAAATCCAAGTTTTACCTTTGTTGGAGGGAAAGGCACTGAGAACGTAAGTAAAAGACGAGGATTAGGCACAGAGGGATTCTACTTGTGAGGAGGAAACCTGTTGACATTGGTAACTGGCACATGTCGTTTTTGGAAATGGGCAAATATATCGTCCGTAGTGTCCGAACGAAACTCCGGAGCGTATATTGTACCTTTGGAGGTGTTGCGGACATCGTCCGGTTTGGAGATAATCGGGACCTCCACCAGAGATGATAGAGAAGCTAAAATTTGACTCTTGTGTTCTGGAGGCGGCACGAACCAAGATGGAACCGTTTCTCATCGGCGTCGCCTGTACCTTAGTCGATTGGAGAACGGTCTCCAACGCGTCAACCGCAGTCGAAGGACGTGACGTAGTGGAATGGAGATAAAAATAAAGGGGATAGGAATTTAGATCGGGGATCCGAGAGCACGATCGTGGTAGCGGTTTTCCTAAGCGGAATTCTAGGTGCGAGACACAGTTGGCGCGAGGCCATCTGGGCAGGCTGGGTAGACAAACGAATCGAGTTCGGCGTTGAGGCCATAACAGCCTCCGCTGGTCGAGAAGGGGTAGTCCCAGAGACGGAAACGGCGCCCGGGACTAAAGGGTTGGGGAGAGAAGAACTCAACCCAACCATTTCATCAACAAGGGCGTCAAAGACCCTGGTGGATACTGGACTGGGAGCAGCCAGGAAGAGGCCTGGATGGGAGCCCGGCGGATGGTAAGACTAGTCTTTCTTTTTATTTTTTCCCATAAAGACAACACCAAAAAAACATCAGCACCGCAAAAGATGAACACAAATACCATAACACAAATGATGAATATAAACTAAAATGTAACTTCGGAGCGCAACCGCTGAAACCGAGCCCACAACACGCCCAGAGCATAAAACCTTCCTCCCCGAAAGATGGGCGGTGTGGCCCGGCAAAGCCTCCTCCCGGAACCCGTCCAGTCCCAAAGATGAAAAATAATAGCACCACACGGATAAGACGTGAAGCCCAAGATTATACAACCAAGGTGCAGGACAGCCTCCTCAGAGGTTAAGGTTAGGGTCCCAACAATAGGCGGCCCGGAGAAAGACAAGAGGAACCGGTTTGAGCTGTACCTCACCCACGGGGAAAGGAGGGCAAAATGGGCACAAGATGGGAACAGAGACAACGGCAACGATAACCACCAGGATTCAGGAGGAAATTGGGAAGACTCCCAAAAGAGAGACCAGGACTACGTAGGGTAGTACGTACAGATCATGGAGGAGAAGGGAAACAAACTGGGAAAGGGACGGGAAAAATGAACGGTATAAACAAAGTAAAGAAAATGAAGATCAAAAGAATAATAAGAATAACAACAACAACAACAACAAAATAATAATAATTGAAAAACAATAAGGGAGAGGAGGAAACAAAACAAATATAACAAAAAAGTAAAAGATTGAACGTGGCTCTTTGCAGACACAAAGTGTCTGTGCCCCTCTCGACGACAACGAGGCCACCTTCGTGAGGGGGATAATAATAATAATAATAATAATAATAATAATAATAATAAAACATAATAATAATAATAATAATAATAATAATAATAATAATAATAATAATAATAATAATAATAATAATAATAATTTTCTTTTTGAAGTGGATGTATAGGGACCTCCGTAATAATAATAATAATAATAATAATAATAATAATAATAATAATAATAATAATAATAATAATAATAATAATAATAATAATAATAATAATAATAATAATTTTTTTTTTTTGACTGGATGTACAGGGATCCCCACAGCACACAAGAATGCGGCTAGACCGTGTTAGCAAACTAACGACAGGGGGAAATCCCTAACAAAACGAAAGAGGAACATGGCTGAGATGGTTAGTATACAAGATGTTCAGGTCCAAGAGGAAGGCAAAAATGCGATCACAATACGAAAATGAGATGATTCGGATAAGATGTGCTGAAGGCGATGCTGAAGAGGGATAGTTAGCACGTCAGGAAAGAACTTGCTTCGAAGGGTCGAGATGGCAACGCAATCCACAAAGAGATGAACGACAGTGAGAGGACAACTGGAGGAGCAAAATGGGCAGGACGGGGGAACCCCCCGCGACATAAGAAACCCATGGGTGAGATTTGTATGACCAAGACGCAATCGAGCCAGTACCACCTCCAGGAGGCGACTCTTCCTACAAGATGAAGACCACCGCGGACGGGTTTGACATTCCGAAGTTTGGTGCCACGAGCATCCTCCGCCCAACATGACTGCCAGCCAGAGAGGAAGCCCTGACGCAAAGAGATGGAGAAATCTCAGGCAGGTCCCAGGCGCATGCAGCAGAGGAAGGTAACGCACCCATACTCTGTGGGCAGCCGTCTGTTTGGCCCTCCCCATCGGGCCCAGTTCGCTGCCAGAACACCCACATGGAGGGAAACCCAAACAGAACTCAATGTTGTGTACTGCGCTGGTAACAAGCAGAGGAACTGTTGAAAGGCACAGACCAACGGGTTACGGGTTGACCGGTCAAGGACCGCGAATTGAGAGCGCTTCGAGAATCCGAAAAGATGATATAATTACCCCCACGGGCGAAGGTACTGATCCTGTTTACCGCCATGACATTGCTATTAGTTCAGCTGAAAAACAGACAAATAGGGTGGAAGGGTATGATGGTGGTCTGGAAACACAGCTGAAGCTTCCACCCCTTCCTCCGTCTTTGAACCGGTGTAAACCGCTATAGAGCCGCTATGGACCTCCGCGTGAGATACAAAAGAATCCCTCAACAGCACCGGGTATGCCTCCGACTAAAGACTGATCCCACTGCAGAGATGTGGAGGCGGAGAGACCCACTGTGAACGGGGTAGAGGTAAAAATCAAATTGCAGCTGACCGCTCGCTGAGGAAGGTAGAGGAAAGCGAAGATGGAAGGAACAACCCCAGCAAATGGCATTGTGACGGACACGCTCTATTAAAGGTGTCAAGGCCGACAGGTAGGAACCTGAAGACGATGAACAGCAAGCACATAAGCGTAAGCTCCCTTCAGGATAGTCAGCCTCCTTCTCAGACCTTCTAAATAGTCAAGAAGGCGGAGGTAGGACTGGGAAGGTTTGCCCATAAATGGCACAACCATAGTCCAGTTTAGCCCGCACCAGCATGAGATGTAAAGGAGCATGGTTTTTTCTGTCCGCACCCCAAGTCTTGGAGGTGAGGTGCCAAGAGATCCAAGGAACGGCGGTAACTAGCTTTGGAGGAGAGAAATATGAGGAAGGTACGTGAGACGCTCATCGAGCAACAGACCCGCACCCTCGGCTCCACATGGATAGGGGAGCCATAGAGACGTAACATTGGAGGCAATTGTAGGCGACCCCCACGACGAGGATTTTTCCGGAAAAGCACGGCCGTAGTTTTCGACGTGGAGAATGTAAAGCCACGCGCAGAGCACCAGGAAGAAACCCTATCGATGGCAACTTAGTTGACGTTCCAAACAAGGAAGTTTAGCCCAGAGATGTACAGGGCAAGATCGTCAACATAGATGGAGCAGCGCACTGACGTAGGGATGGAATCGACAACACCATTGAAACCAATAGCGAAAAGCACCACGCTCAGTACACTGCCCTACGGCCTTGCAACCCCTCTTCGTCCAGGTCAAAACGCCTCGACAGCGTGGCACCACAAAAACGGACCTGAAACGAACGATCCGACATCAACAACTGAAGGAATAGGAAGTTGCCCCCTAAGTCCCAAGAGTGGAGGCTCCAAAACCCCAACCTTCACGTGCTGTCATACACCTTTCGAGGTCAAAGGTTAGAAGACGGCCAGGGTCATTGGA
Organism: Trachelipus rathkii; assembly: GCA_015478945.1. Lineage (NCBI taxonomy): Eukaryota > Metazoa > Arthropoda > Malacostraca > Isopoda > Trachelipodidae > Trachelipus > Trachelipus rathkii. Next base: position 6,400 of record JABUQX010080787.1, read on the forward strand.
ATGACTCACGAATGCTGCGACCAACCGAAGGAGAGGATCCGTCGAGCGATGGCGACGAAACCAAATTAGTAGCTGAAATGCCATTGAGTTGTTCAACGTAGGGAACAAGACGGGAAGCCACTCAATCTCTCCAAGAGCTTACATGTATTGCAGGTCAATGAAATAGGGCGATGGTTATAGCGGAAGAAGTCGGTTCCTTCCCAGGTTTAAATGGGGACAATATATGCAGTAGACCAGACAGGAGGGAAGACCCTCCACCCATATTCTATTGTATAAGCCGAGAATAGGAAAGGCAGTGGCAGATGGATGAGCATGCCGAAGCATTTGAGAAGATGCCGTCAGGGCCAGGCGCTCCATCCCCGCAAAGCTGAGGGGGCGTCTAGAACCCGCCTGATGAATAGCCGGTTGTATGGAAGGTCTGTTCCAGGCGGAACAGAAAAATCAGGAAACTCCGCCCGCAAGCGAATAGAACGAAAAGGTTCAGGATAACGAGAGCCGCTGGAGCAGGACGCGAAGTGGTAACCCAACTCGTCCGCCACAACCCCGGGAGCAGAGATGACATCAGAAGTTTGCGGGCCGAGAGGATAATAGGCGGATCAGCATGGTGTTTTCGTGAAATTTTTCGCACCTTTCTATGATATAGGCGTAGAAGAATGAACGGTGGAAACGTATGTGCGAAAATACTGTTTCCGCGTACGGCGATTAATACGCCGAGAGCGGGCCGCCGAAGCCTTGAACAGAATTGAAGGTGTGAGAGTCTGTTTATACAGCTTATACAACTTCCGCTTTTCACGATTAGCCCGAGCACACTTTCTGGTTCACCAGGGGTTGGTGGATTTCCGGTTCCAGATGAAATGGGTATGCTCCGCTGCCGCCTGGAAGGATAATCTCCCTGGCAAGTGAAGGCATCCGCCGCTCGGCGACGGAACACGTTAGTTGCAGGAAAGATGGAAAAGTAAGTGGGCCTGATGAAAGGAAGAACAGTCTGCTCTGGTCAGCGCGCCAGCCAGAAGGTGGTAGCTGTGACTGGGGCCGAAGGATGGTATCACGATAGGGTAGTGGTCACTACCACAGAGGAAAGACGACATCTACCCAAAACGATCTAAAGACGAGATGGAACATAACGAGACGTCACAGGAAGAAGTGCCTGTATCAAAACGTTCAAAGGTGGGAAGGCCCGTGTTAAGACCCCAACGAAAAATCCTGCAAAATACTCACCAACCAATCGGCATTGGGGGACGTAAAAGAGTCTCCCCACAAAGGATATGGCGGAGGTTAAAGTCACCGAGGACCAACATGGGCGGTGTGAGACTCGTGTAAAAATCGACGAGGTCCTTCTTGCATATTTACAGCTAGCATCAGCGCGTCAGCCGAGCAGCGTGCGGCGCGTCAAGATGATACGAGCCGCCACGGCATGCAGCGGAGTAGAGTGGAATGGGAGTAAATGACAGTAGAAGGTGACACCTCCGTCGCTGGTTCCACGATTCAGGAAAATAAGGGTTCCCTGTACCTTGAAGGCTGCAAAAGGTCTCGGTCGCGCGAAGTTGCAACTCTTGTAAACAAACAGCCAAGGGCTGATGACGAGAAGCAATTTCTTCAGCTCTTCAATTAGCAGTAAGACCGGGCAGTTCTGTTGATGAAACGTGCCATAAACGGGAAATAATCAATGGTCAGGGACGATCCGTGATAATAAATACGATGTTTTGGGATGTGGGCAGTCTTATCAGAGGTTAAAGGCGGAAGGTCCAGTGAGCCGTCGGACAACCCACCGACAGGAACCTCAAACCCGGAGGAAGAGGAAGATCACGCAGCAGGGATATGTGAGGACCTCTCTGTTTATCCTGGGCACATCAGGAGAGGGCGCGCCAAGTCGCGCTCCACATTTCGAACATCCCTCCCCTCAGACGCACCCCTGCCAGACTTCTTAGCAAGCCGGGAAGGGGGACGCGTCTTGCCAGGAGGCGCCCCAACAAAGGCTGGGGAAGATGGAAGAGGATGACAAGTAGGAACGGTGTCGGCGGGAGTGAGATGAGACACACATCGGATGACAAGGGTATGGCGTCAGCAGTTAAAATCCCGGAAGCGGTCTGCGCTCGAGGAGAGCCAGAAGGCTCCGTCGACGGGACCGAAGTCAAAGGGAGGGAAGAGGCAGGAAGGGAAGACACCTCCATCCTCCTGCATCCACCAGCAGCCAACCCACCCTCAACACGAAGCGGCGCCACGTCTACCCGAAGGAAGACTGCGAGCGGGCGAGGTGTCAATCGATACCTCCTCTCGGGTGACAGTGTCAGCACGTGACACCCCCCACGGAAGAAGAGAGTAGTCCGAAGAGTCCACGTGGCATCCGAAACGCTCTCAGAATCGCTTGAATAGTGCAGAAGCGAAGAGGGCTTAGGCGGCAGAGTAAGTAGTAAATTATCAGAACAGGCAGAGGGCGACCACTGGTCCGAGATCGACCACGCGGGTTGTCAGCGCGCGAGCCTGTTTAGGCAGGACAGAGACAGGTCCCCAGTACAAACGGGATCCTCAGCTTCAAGAAGTCCGCGGCCCGATAAGCAAGCGAGTACGGGATGTCTGTCCTGGGAAGATCCGCCCTTGGACGGACTCTCGCAACCGTTAAGAGGGGCTTGGTTTCTCCGGCGAAACAGAAGCAGGGCGTTTCCGGGAGACGGTACATAGGCTCCGACGAGGCACATGGACGTTCGCCATCGACCTCAGAAGCGGAAACTTATCGCAAAATCCAAATGTCCCTTTGGGAGCTGTACGGACCTCTACAAAGGAGAGAGCATGAGAGAGGTCGTAAAATGGCGAGGAACGACGGTGGGCCGGCGGACCATCTCGGGAGAGTTGGGAGGACAATTGTCCAGAGCCACAGGAACCACCGAAACATGTGATCCGGTAACCGGCACAGAAGGTCGAACGTGCGAACGTGAAAGTGGAACAAGCTCCGGACACAACGCACGGGGGCGATGAGCAACGGAAGAGGCAACCGCAGATGGAGTGGACGTTGCAGCCAGCATAAGAAAGAGGAAGATGAGCCAGCTTCTCCCTCGCTCGGCGGGTAGCCTCACGACGGTCAAATATTTATGAATGGCGCACTGCTCCAGGATTTCTCCAAGGCGAAAAAGGGGCAGTGGACAGAGGGAGGCCGAGCGGCCCCTTGCAGTTAAGACAACATGGAGGATCTCTGCTCACAGTTCGGGTGGAGAGAACTGCCACAAAGTCGGGACAGATTTGTCTGGGGGAGACTGACAATATTTCCTGGGGTGACCCAAGTTTATGGCACTTGAACATCTTCTTCGGGAAGGGCAATGTCCGACCAGTATGGTAAACCAGCGACTCTGATGGAGGGAAAGGCACAGAGAAGTAAGTAACAGACGAGGGTTTGACTTTGAGGGGTCCTCCTTACGCGGAGGGAACCGATAAACGTCGGTGATAGGTACGTGGTGAGCCTGTAAATGAGCAAGGATGTTTAATCGAAGCATCGGAACAGAACTCCGACGCATATATGGTACCCTTCGACGTGTTATTGAACATCACCAGGTTTAGAAATGATGAAAACTTAACCAGGATGGGAGGAAGCAAGCATGTTGCTCGGTAATGAGAGGCAGCATCTAGAACCAAGAGGGAAACTGTTCTCATTGCATACTCAGGCTCAGTAGTTTGAAGAGCAGCTTCTAACAAAGCATCAATAAGGATGAGCTGGCTCACAGAAGTCAGTGGACGAGATGACGTTGAATGTAAATAAAAATAAAGCGGGTCAAGACCCGGGACCCCTGGAGGGGGGTCAGAGAAAGTGATCGTCGGCGTTGGTGTATACTGGCGTGTAGGAAAGGAACCCCGCTGACGCAGGGGCTCCTGGAATGGCAAACGTAAAGATGGAGAGACAAGGGTATTCTGAGAGGCCAACAGCCTCACCTGGTCTAGCCGGCAGACCTCCTGAAACGACCGGAATCGAAGGCGATAGGGGTGGGTGGTGGAGTACCAAATATTTCATCAACAAGGGAATCAAAGCCCCTACTGGTCGCAGGCCTGGGAACGGCCAGGGAGGGACGGGTTTGGGACCCGCCAGATGGTGATTGCCGCCTTCTGGAAAACGGTAAACTTTTTAGATTTTCTTTCCATGAAAAATACTCCTGCAAAACATCAGCACCGCAATAAATAAACACAAATGATGAATAGAAACATAACCCGGCAGCGTAACCGCAGCAACCGCGCCCACCACAGGCCCAGCCACCTCAGAAAACCCCACCCCGTAAGGGGTGGGCCATGGTGTGTCTCGAAAGCTCCCCCGAACTCCGCGTCCACAGTCCCAAAGATGGAAAATAAAGCTGTACTGGCTGGAGCAAGACGCGAAGCTTCCAAGATTATGCGCCGCCCGCGCACAGCCTCCTCGCAGGTTAGACACACTGGGACCCACAATAGGCTGCCAGGAGGCAACAAAAACGGTTTAACCTGTACCCTCACCCACGTAGAAAGGAGCAAGATGGGCCCATGACACACACAGAGACAACAGCCCGGTAGCCACCAGGGAAGCAGGGGGAAATGGGGACTCCTTGTGAAGAGAGATCGGTGGATACGTAGGGTAGCACTGCGCAGAAAACGGAGGAGAAGGATTGAAACCAAGGAAGGGAAGGGAAGGGGAAAGGGGAACGGGAATAATAATAATGATAATAATAATAATAATACTAATAATAAAAATAATAATAATAATAATAATAATAATAATAATAATAATAATAATAATAAAAACAAAGAACATAAATGGAAAAGAGGGGGAACCACAAAAGGGGGAAAATCAACGAAAACAAAACGTTCTTCTACTACTTTTCTGTTGCATTGTATGCTACACACCTCACACCCAATCTGGGGATAAGAGGATAATAATAATAATAATAATAATAATAATAATAATAATAATAATAATAATAATAATAATAGTAATAATAATAATATAATATAAAGAATAAAAATAACAATACTAATATTAATACTAATAATAACAATAAGAACATAAGTGGAAGTAGGACAACAACGAAACAAAAAGAGGGGGAAAAATAACCAAAAGCATCAACGTAGATCTTAGCAGGTACAATTCGAAAAATGTATCTGAGCCCCCACCACAATAAAGTGGCTACGTTAAATAATAATAGCAGTAATAATAATAGCAGTAATAATAATAATAATAATAATAATAATAATAATAATAATAATAATAATAATAATAATAATAATAATAATAATAATAATAATAATAATAATAATAATAATAATAATAATCATAATAATAATAATAATAATAATAATAATAATCATCATCTACCTTTTTTCCCCAAGACTGGGGGTAAGGTGCATGCAATGCACCGGAAACAGAATAGTATTAGAAGAATATTACACAAGTTGAAAAAAAAGCCCGGCCTTACCGTCCCCTCTATACCTATTAGTGAGAACTCGCCGCAGTCAGAAAATCCACCCTAGAGCTTCACGGGACCGCGACGGACCCTCACTATGGCATATCGTCAGTGTAGGGTTCATCCCTTGGCCCAGGTGGGCCACAACCATACCCCCTCACAAACCCCCGCCATTCACTCCAATTATGCACCTTTCTTCTCGCCTCTGCTAACTCACATTTCTCTCCTCCAGACGTTCCTTTACTGACTAAATCCACTTTTTCTTCGGTCTCCCAGGCGGTCGATTCTCAACATACTCACCACTATACATCCGCTTAACCAACCAACTATCATTCATCCTTTCCACATGACCAAACCATCTCAACATACTTTCATTTATTCTCTCATTTACCCCTTTTTTCAAACCACACAACTCTCTAATACGTTCATTCCTCATTTTATCAATTCTTCTCACAGCTAACACGCCCCTAAGATTGTCTATTTGAACACATTGAACTTTAAATCTATACCTCTTATTCCAGACCATAGTCTCACTACTATACATTAACACAGGTAACAGCATACCCTCATGTAAGACCCTAGCGCACTCAAGACTTAGTCCCTTTATATCCACCAACGATTTAATTGCACCAGCCACCTTCCTGCCATTCACAACTTTCCTACTACACTCTGCATAATCCGTTCCCTTTTCATTCAACATATATCCTAAATATTTAAACTCACGACACTTGTTCCAGCTGCTCACCATCTAACATAACTTCACACCGAGGACTGTCCTCACTCACAACCATAACCCTACTCTTATCTACGTTTGCTTTCAAACCCCTCCTTTTACACACCCTGCCAAATCTCTCTACCAATCCTCTCAAACTCTCTTCAGATTCACCACACAAAACCAAATCATCCCCATATAATAGGTAGGCAACACTCACCTCCATTCTCCATCATTTAACACCATTCTTTCATAACCCCATCCATATACAAATTGAATAACCAAGGAGACATAACACATCCCTGCCTCATTCCGCTATTAATATTAAGCCAATCACTTTTGACACCATTTATTCTTACACACCCTTCACTATCGTCATACATACTTTGATTCCATTCAGAAGCCTACCACCAACACCATATATCACTAACACCTGCCATAGAGCTTTCCTATTAATCCTATCATACGCCTGTTACAAATCCATAAAACCTAAATACAATTTATTCTTCCTCTCCCTCATTTGTTTCAATGTAAAGATTTGATCCACGTATCCTCTACACTCCATCCAGTCAGTCCTTCAGTCACTCGACGCACTCTTTCGACCAAAATACCAGCATATATCTTCCCTATAACACTCAATAAACTAATTCCCCTATAATTCCTACAGTTCCCCTTATCTCCCCTACCCTTATATAAGGGTACTATTACTGCTCTCCTCCAATCCTCGGAACTATACCCTCCATAAACGTTTTATTACACAACTTCCAAATCCAATCAATCCCCATCTCGCCTCCGTTCTTGATCATTTCACCAGTAATTTCATCTATACCTGCAGATTTAGCATTTTTCAACTTTTTCACTCTTGCTAATGACCTCATCCCCAAAACACCTATTCCTTCTTGCACCATCAAACCCACACACATTCACTACCACCTCTTCATTACTGCTATTATTATACAGATTTTCGGAGTGTTCTTTCCACACTCCTCTCACATCCATTTCATCAGTTACGAAAGCACAATCCCTATTCATTATTCTAAGCAGGTTCCCCTTATTCTTATTCTTAACCTTTCGCGCTTCCTTCCAGAAGAGCTTCCTATTCCCTTGTAAGTCCCCATTCATCCTCCTTCCAAACTGTTCACTTACCTCTTCTTTTCTCCTACGTATGCACAATAATAATAATAATAATAATAATAATAATAATAATAATAATAATAATAATAATAATAATAATAATAATAATAATAATAAAATTATCTTTCCCAATAATTTCAAAAATGAAAGTAATCTGCTATATTTAGTGTTAATAAAGCAACTTTGAAATAAAAATTTGCATATTTGAGCCCAATAATAAAAATAATGAAAGAATAATTTTTATTTAAATGTACATTTAAATTATAAATACAATATATTTGAACATTTCAAAAATATATAGATATTTCTTTTACAAATGCATTGCTAGCACATACAACAATCAGAATCAGGTAATTTGAATTATATATATATATATATATAATATATATATATATATATATTATAGATATATGCGAGATATATATATATATATATATATATATATATATATATATATATATATATATATATATATATATATATATATATATATATATATATAATATAAATTTATATTGCTTAGAAAAAGTAAGTCAATGACGGACCTACTAATTAAAAATTACTAAAAGTGAATTTATGCATGTAAATAAATCCTTAAAACTGGATTCAGCTTTACGACTACTTGACCTCAATCAAAATGGGTGAGCACAACCACGTTACAATATGACAACTTAACAAGCTTCAATAGGCGGCATATAAGTTTGACATTATGTTCGGATTTTTTTTTTTTAAGTAAGATCAACATGGAAAAATGAGGATGGCAAGCCATTAGATAAAATGTGCATGCCCGTATTCATACTGGGATGGAATATTTTATTTAAACCTGTGTGGTTTATATACTATGTAAGCGTCGACGGTCCTGAAGGAAACTGAATACAGACATACTATTGAAAAAGATTAATTTCTACGATTTACTTAAAATTTTCAGGAAAATGCCAAGAACTGAAACTACGGTATGTAAAAAGAAAATTGAAAAAGAAAACAACAGTAGTTAAATGACTATCACAAAATATATAATGAATGTCAAACAGATATGGTCCCCCATACTATTAGGAGCATACGATAGAGGGACTTAAAGAAAGCAATATGTGAAAATCTGAATTGAAATATCGGGGTTAGCTTCAAGTCCACCTTCCTTTAAGGACTAAAAAGTTACAACTACTATGGATCCCGGAAAGAATATGAAAGATTGTCTTCGACAAAACGAAAATCGCTTGGCTTTTGAGTTTGGGGTCAAGTAATCTAAAACAAGTGAAGTGGTCAAAGAGGTTAGCAATGTTTTCGTGATTATTTGAGGTGATGCAGCAGGCAACTCTGCAACATCATCTTCACTGTTTGAAGTACAATCCTTAGTGCCTCAAGGAGGTAAAGAATTATCAAAATTGATTAAGTTGCAATAAAATTTGTTGAAACTCTAATGAATGGGAAATTTTTATTTTTTCTCATGAAGAAAGGGAGTGAAGAGAGAGAGAGAGAGAGAGAGAGAGAGAGAGAGAGAGAGAGAGAGAGAGAGAGAGAGAGAGAGAGAGAGAGAGAGAGAGAGAGAGAGAGAGAGTGTGGTTAAATATAAAGAGAGAGAGAGAGAGAGAGAGAGAGAAAGAGTCTAGAGAGAGAGATATATGCAATAGAGACAGGTAGAGAGTAGAGAGAGAGAGAGAGAGGAGAGAGAGAGAGAGAGAGAGAGAGAGAGAGAGAGAGAGAGAGAGAGAGAGAGAGAGAGAGAGAGAGAGGTAGTGTAATGTGTTTAAAAGTCGCACTTTGCAAATTGATTCTTTTCTTCTGTGAGGGACAGCCCTTTGTAAATTAATAAAGTGAATAAAGAGATATATTGAAAGTCAACAATGATTTTAGTTTTAACGAATAGGTATATTTTAGTGTTTGTGAATGCATAATTCTCCAAACCTTCAACCTTTGGGAGGTTCGATTAAAGATACTACAAACAAAGAGACTTATAAGGACTACCTTAAATACTCAAACATACGAAGTAAAATCCAAAATTGCTAGGGTAGACTACTTGCCGGATATGCCGACTGCTAAGACACCTTAGTAAGATTAAGTTACAATTGGTTTTGCGTCTTCGTTATTAGGCATATAGGCATGACGAATTCAATTAAGATAATGTTAGTTGGTAGTTTCCAGGATGGATAAGGCTCTTTCAATAAGTTTAGTAATTATGCTTTATTATTAGCCTTAAAATTCGAAAATTGGATATAGGTATGGAAGTGAGCTTTCAGTGGTGAGAGACTGTATTGTTTTTCACTATAGCGTTAATGGATTATTCCTTAATATTCTTAATGACTAAAAATATGTGCGTTTTATTTTTGGTTATTTAGCTATATAGTTATATATAGTCTCAAAATTTTACTATTAATATACACTTTACAGTGTACAAGATAAAAGATTACTTTTCAATAATTGTCGTAATATCATGTCTCTTATTTCTTCAAACGAAGAACAGAAGTAATTAATAGTCCTTAGGTAAAGTTACCAAAGGTTGTAAAATCGACAAAAAAAAACTTTCAGTCAAATATATAAAAATTATGCTTTTAAATCTCCTCTCAAAAAATAGGTGATAATTCTTAATGAGCAAAAGATTTTTTTTAGTAAATCAATTCACTAGTAATAAAATATTTACTTTTTAAAAGTTAAAAAAGAAATATATAAAGTATTATTAATACTTATTATTCACTGTTTTAGGAAAACAAGCTTTCTTGTTAAGATAAATGAACATATGACAAGTTCATTACGTGAAAATTTCATTCCACATATACATAAACTTGAATTAAATAATATATTAAATTTAATTTAATAAACCTCATCATTAAGAAATAATAAAGCTGATTAGTGACTATTGGTATTATTGTGCATTTCTAAGGTACAAAATCAGTTCAAAAAGCATTAGGGGGGAAAACTAACAGACCAAAAGTAAATACTTTTTCCCCTAAAATAAAACATAAAAGCTCCAGTTTTTTTTGAGTCAGAAAAAGATGAAAAACTTAGGAAATCTTCGTTGACTCATAAAAAATACATCATAAATACAGCATAATAAAAACAAAATATAACGGAATTAATTAACAACTAATTAAATGAGTATAAAAATAAATTTAAACAAAGGACGTTAAGTTACTCATATCACAAGACCGCATTCAGTCAATTTATATACAAGAAGTATTTTAAGTAAAAATAATTATTGTTTTTATTGATAAACTCTTAAATTAATAATTATAACAATTTTATACAATGGTAAACAATGAGCAAATCTTAAAAACTATTATATATGATCTCAATCAATTAAAATTTTTAAAACACAATCCACATTAAAAATTTTCTTAAAGATTATGACAATCATTTAAAAACACCACGTAAATGAAATCAATAATTCACTAAAGAGAATACAACGAACTTCAACAAAACCACACGTAACAAACTCATAACCATTTTCAATAAATAAACTACAAAGTCAATTTCAGGAAGATGTAAAAATAGAGTGAAATCGTATGGTATGACAATTTACGGTGTGTTCTTCCGCTAGAGCTGCCAATTCAAGAAGCCACTCTTGAAAGAGAACAGCAATAATGGCGGCTTGCCTCTTTTCCGTTGGTGCCAACAGAAATGGCGAGATCGGATTATTAGAGGAATTAATATACCTGTAGAAAAAAAGCATGATTTGAACTTTGGAGGAAAAAAAAATAAAAAAATAACTAGCTAAACTTTAGCATCCAAAATTTACAAATAAATAGAGACACTATAAAAACTTATCTAGCCAAAATTTACATCAAATATTTACCTATAACCAGAGCCACCAGGCAAATTCACTAAGGTATCTTCTCTTAGAGGAGTGGATTCTATTGGGGTTATACCTAATTGGGAAAAAAGGTGAAAGCCGATTGTAACATTTGATCATTGCTTAATGTGAGAGAGTTCCTTTGAAAAGTGAAACCATTGTTTTTGTAAAGCTTTTCCTATTTCTTTTTCCTAAAATAAATAAATGAATAATAAAATAAATTCATGCCAGAATAAAGATTAAATGAAACAAATAGATACAGAAATAAATAATTAATTATGAATCTAGTGCATAAAATTATATTAAAATCGGAAATGTATCTGGTTATGTTTTCCATATAAAAGAAGGATCCATCATAGTGACACATCGCGGTGAATAAGAAACGGCACAAGCCATCGGGTGTATTCAGTACTGACCCCCTACTTCTTTAAAGTGTAACTTAAAGCATAATCCTGGCCTGGAAGATTAAATGAGTAATATCGAATAAACTAGCCGTATCAGTAAAATTTATCTACACGTCGTATTCGATTTTCAGAAGAAACAGTGAATAGTATAATATTTATGTAAATTCCCGCCCAAATTGGAGGGCAAGTAATATTAAGTGTCGTGCAGGCTTGTTCATGGTATAACGCCTTTGTTATCATTTTTTTTTAGTTATATTGAACTTGTTAATGCATAAATAAGAGAAAAGAAGAATATAAAAAGATGATAAAAGGGAGGATTTTATAAAAAAAGAAGACAGGGAGGAATTCAACAGCAGCCAAAACAAGAAAGACTTTGGAGAAGATTGAAATTTAACAAGAAGAGAAGAAAACATAGGTTGTTCTTACAACCCAGAAAAGATTTTTTCACCACCTAATTACCTATATATTATCTATATATCTTTACAAGAACCTTCCAAAGGGACACTTAGATATGAAGGATACAGTCTCTAATAAAATTTGTCCATCCCATAATAATCGATCCCGTATTGGAAAGCAATTAGGAAAAATAATCATTTATTCATTTGACATTCCAGCTACCCTCGGGAATTCAAAATTCCTCCTTGATCAAAAGTACTAAAGAAATAAACAATAGAGCTGGGGAACTTAACTAATAAAATGTGAAGGAGATATCATCTGAATCAATCTACCTTTAGGATTATAGATTACCCTTACAAACCAATTTTATTCAGTTGCGGTCATACTCTTGCTCTTGAATCGTCCAGCATGAAAAAATGGAACCATTATGAAAAGAGCGGAAGATATAGTATGTAAAATTTAAAGATGAGTATGGGTCCTAGTGAAAGAAAAGATTGGCCCCTACGCATTTTCAGGGGTAAAAGAAGTAAAGAATACAGAGATGTGGGAGAAGAAACAGAGGGAGTGGAGAAGGTGGAGAGGAAATATGGTTGTCTCATTGGTGGGTTGCATATGGTATATATAAGTAAGGTAAATACCCCGGGTTATTGGTGGGATAGATGACGGCCTTCTTTAAGCACTTGTAAAAGGAGAAGCCCGGATGGAAATTATGATAGATTTATTGAACAAAAAGCTAAAAAAAGGAAAAAGAAAGAAAAGGTGTCAATTAGTAGCTATTAATATTTACAAACCCTGGGATTGAAGTAACCCTATAAGAGAGAGACGAGAAGATGAGCTAGAATGGATAAGATTGGGAGAAAACACAGATGAAACTATTTAAGTGACATCGCAAAAGAAGAAAGAAGAGAAACGCGATGAGAAGATGATTAAATATAATACCTTACGGTATGAGAAAAAAGTATTCCAGGGATATGTGAAAATGCTAGGAGAGGCGTGGGCAAATGTTCACAGTGGAAATGAAAGGAATCATCTTCTGGGACAAGCAAAAATGAATTCAAATGATCTTCATGTGGTGTTGGGAGTGCCTGCAGGCAAAGGAATGAATATTAAAAAAGTTTATAGGAAAAAATATTAATATAATGTTGAGCTCATCCACCAAATTTTTTCCAGTGTGAGAAGCAAAAGGAAAAAGGCCAAGAAGAGAAATTAAAGTAGCTGTGTTGGATGGCAAACGAGAAACAACAAGAAGAAATGCCTTGTTTACTGCAGGAAGAAGGACAATACGGACAAATGAACTGGTTGACTAAATAAAATTGTTTCTTATACAGTACCGAATAATAGCGTGTAAACACTGAATAATATCAAACAGTAGGGTATGAACTAAAAGAGAATATGATGAATGTGCATGTTTCGTTTGATGGAAATTGGGCAATAGATTGTCCAAAGAATTGGAAGAATAAAGGAAAATTAGAACAAACAGACAGAAATGAAGTAATCAAAGAGAAGAGATAAGATACATTTGGAAAATGAGACAATGATGAAGAAAACAGAAAGTTTAGAGGAACTGCGCAAGATGAAATATACGGCTAATAGACTCCGAAGTACAAAAACAGGTGTGCGGGGTAATTTTTATTGTGGAAAGAATTTTAAGTAGATTAACTAAAGAGTTTCATTGAGGCTGTGGCAGAAAGAAGGAAAATGACGGCATATCCATGCCCATATCAAAACGCAACATACTTTCCTATATAATTTTTTGAAACTGAATAAGATATTAAAAGTCTGTCGCTAAATCATAATGTTTATAATAGCTTCAAAAACTTTAGAAAAAATAGGAAGGTGATGACAATAATTAGAAGCCTTGAAATGGTGATATCATTTATATATAAAGCATGAATTTTAAGAGTATAATGATAACTCAAATTCAGAAGATCAGCATTCCAGTCATTAGGGTACGTTGGATTTTTTCTGAATCTTACAGAGTATCGTTTTTTCTGTTAATTTTTAGGCTTTATGGAAACGTCAGCTGCTGACACAATTCGGACATGCTAGTAGTGGAAAACTAATAGGAATTTGCAATGATGCATATTAAAGAAATAATGAAGAGTATCAAAGATTTAAGAAGACTAATAATATTGAAAAAATAATAGGAACAATTATAGCAATAATGATACATGCATAAAATATAAAAGAACACCAGCTAGGCCGATAGTTGGAATGCCTATGGCAAAACAGTTTAATGAGGTGGTGGCTTTTGATTTAGGAGAAATAGAAAATAAAAAATTCATAATCATCATGCATCTATCAACGAACTATTGTCAGGCTGCATGGATAAAGGATAAAAATCCACTAACAGTGGTAAAAGCATTTATGGAAAGTGGCTGTCGGTACTCGGAACACCTTAGGAAAATTTTTTATCAGACAATGATGTGGAATGTCCAAACGAGGAAGATGAAAATCCTAAGGAAAAATTTGAATTATGCCAGGTTATGGCGCTCCATCAGGAAAGTCCCTGGAGTAATGGAACATGTGAAAAAAGATGCGTGAGTGAGACTTAGTGAAAAGGATGGAGTGAGGAAAATTTGAGAGGGGATTCCTACGAAAAAAACTGGGATATTTTGCCAAACTGATGTGGGGACCCAATAGCTGCTGGAATTGTTTATTTAATGAAAGGATGGAGTATTTTATAAGAAACACAAGATAGTTTTTGGAAAAAAAAAAAAAACAATTATACAATATTCCAAGAGCATAAACAACGAGGAAATAACAATGAAATGATTATGAAAATGCATACGACACACTCCTGGAGAATCTCCAAGCAAGAGAAAAGGCCAGATAAATCCACGTACAAACAGGAAGGGCTGATAAGAAGAGTTAAAACCAAAAGGGCCTTGTCCAAGCCCATTAAGGAGAACAGCATTTGGAAGAAGCTAAAAATAGGAAGATCTTGTTATATGTATAAAAGAAACATGGGGAAAAATGTTGGAGAGGTCCTGCGAGAGTCATTGGTAGTGATGGAAAGACAGTAATAGTGAAACATGGGGGCACCCTACGCGAGGTAGCTAGAGTGCATATCACGAGAATAAGACAAACAGGAAATATCGAAGAAGGGAAAGAAGAAAATCAAAGAGAAGAAGTTCAAGATGATACATTGTCTGAGTCAGAAACTTATGGATCTGAGACGGATGAAAGTGAGAAGGAGGAAGATGAAGTAAGGGTAGTTATACAAGAGGACGAAGAAGATAATGAAGAGCAAGAAGACCTAAGCGAAACTGAATCGGAAACAGAACCTGAATCAGAAGAAGAAGAAGAAGAGAATCAAGAAGAAGAAGAACAAGAAACACCGAAGGTGAAATTGGGTGAGTCCTATGAGATAGTGGACAAAGAAACAAAGGAAAAATCAAGAGTAAGAATAACCAGTAGAGCAGGAAAAGCAACTAGCCAAAAATGGTCAGATAGCTACAACATAATAGATTTAGATCATGGAAATGAGAAATGGATAGATTTGAGAAATTTCCAAGATATAACACATATAGGTTATGAAATATGGTTGGGAGATTTCGAAAATGAAGAGATACATAGAGCAAAAATGGATGAACTTAGTAGTTGGAAAAAGAAAGGAGTGTATGAGACTGTACAAGAAGGGAATCAAAAAGCAATTACTACTAGATGGATCATTACAGAAAAGTCGGAAAACGGAAGAAGAAAATGCAAAGCCCGACTTGTTGCTCGAGGTTTTGAGGAACAAGGAGATTTAACAACTGATTCACCGACATGTGCCAATGAATCATTAAAAATGTGTCTTGCTGTAATACAGAAAAAAAGCATCTTTGCAAATGAAGGTTAATTAGATATTAAAAACCAAGTTCTGAGAATCATAGGAGGAATATCATAAGTTTAAAAAAGAAAAACTATCTATGAAAGTTGAAGAAAACTGTGTACGGTTTAAAAGACGCAGCGAGAATATGGTACGAAAGTATCATGGACATAATAAAATCACTTGGAGGAAAAAAGAGTAAGTTGGAACCAACTATAGTGTATTGGAGAAAAAACAGCAGAATCATCGGCCTCATGTGCATACATGTGGACGATATTTGCTATGGAGGGAATACTGAGTTTGAAGAAAAGATAATTATAGAACTAAAAAAGAAATTGGAAATAGGAAAAGAGTGTGAAAGGAAATTTTGTTACATTGGGTTGAACGTGGATCAACGAAATGAGGAAATTATCCTAGAGCAGAATTCTTATGTAAGAAATATGAAAGTACCAGAAAAAAGAGATTTAGGGAAGAGAAAATATTAAATAAAGAAGAACAAACAGAATACAGATCACTGGTTGGACAATTAAAATGGATAGCTCAACAAACCAGACCAGAATTATCTTACAATGTAAGTGAAAGAAGTAAATTTTGTAAAACGGCAACAACAAGGGATATGAAAAAAGTAATAAAAATTATAGAACAAGTAAAAGAAAAGGAAAACCAAATAATCATTCCTACCCTTAAGGGAAGAACAAATATGGAAATACATTCAGATGCCTCTTTTAATAACGTAGGAAATGGACAATCTCAAATTGGATACATAATAAGTATAGTAGATGAGTTCAACAACAGGAGTCCTTTATATTGGAAATCAAAGGTGGCAAAGAGAGTGGCGAGATCCACTCTAGAAGCGGAAGCATTGGGTTTAGGTGAGGCTGCCGATGCTGGAATATATCTGAAAGCTTTATGGGAAAAAATTACCAATATTGATAAAAACGGATTGTCAAAGTCTTGAAAGAGCACTATACTCAACTTCGGCAGTATTAAATAAAAGACTAAGAATAGATATGGCTTATTTAAAGGAAATAATCGAGAAAAAAGAAATAGAGGAAATCAAATGGATAAAATCACAGGAACAGATTGCAGACATTTTGACAAAAGAGGGTGTGAAAAAAGAAAATATACTGAAATATGTTAACAACGTAATATGAAGACATATTACACAATGACAAATTGCAACACAAGAAACAACAAGATAAGAAAAATAGAAATAGAGAAAAAAAGAATAAAAATAAATAAAAAAAATAGTATGAGTTTGATAATTATTTTATGTCTGTAGTTTAGAAAGTATATGTACCATCGTAGCGGGTAGTAAATTCTTTAAATTCTGATAATGATACTAATCTATATATTATTACTGTTTTCAGAAGAAAAGTAATAGTAATATTTATGTAAAGTAATTTAAGTGTCGCAGGCTTTCATTATAACGCCTTTGTTATTTTTTTTGTTATATTGATTGAATGAATAATAAGAATAAAAAGAATAAAATCAAAATAGAGGATTATAAAAAGAAGAGAATACAACACACCAAACAAGAAAGACTTTGAAAGATTGAAAGTTAACAAGAAGAACATAGGTTGCACAACCAGAAGATTTATTAAAATATCATTCTACAAGAAAGACTATATGAAATATAAAATTTATATCATCCGGAGAATTAGGAAATCATTCATCTTCATCTTCATCTTCATTCTCATATAAGTAAGATCATACCACTAATAAAAGTGAAGAGATATCATCTGATATCACCTTTAGGTAAGTTACAACCAATTTAATCAATAATAATAATAATAATAATAATAATAATAATAATAATAATAATAATAATAATAATAATAATAATAATAATAATAATAATCAATAATAAATTTTTGAATGGGTGTACAGGGATTTCCACTACAAGCAAGAATAAGCGTCTATACTGTGTCAGTATATACAAACATCAGGGGGTATTCCCTAGGGTAACGTTTATTAACCACCGGCCAGCAGACTCAGAGGGGGGGGGGCGTGAAGGTTTGAAGATACGTTATGATCTTTGGCAGTTAAAATAGAAAAATAAATGAATTAGTATAAAGATTGCTGTAATCTTCTTCAAAAACTTGTGTCTTTTTTTTGTAAAACTTAACTTTTTTCAAGTTATTTTGGAAAAGCTTTTTTTTTTTTTTTTTTTTTTTAAATCCTAATTTTGGTTATTCACGATAAAATTGCAATTTTCTTTTATAAGTTTCTGAATATAATATTTCTTCTCTCCAAATATTAGAAGACCATTCATAAGAAACTTTAAATAAACATTTTTAATCTTTGGGGATTTTTAATCTTGAGTTAAATCTTTTGGTGATTAGGGGAAAAATGAATTTAAAAGGGATCTAGGAAGGAAAATATTTAAAAGGGGTTCACAGAAGCAAAAATATTTAAATGGGATCCGTGGTAAAAAAAATAAAGTTAAGGAACGCTGCCCTAGACTAAACCTGATAATTCTGGCATTAGTGCTTCAGATATTATAGAGGATGTTCGGTTCATGAAGGAAAGCAAAACCCTTGTCACTTCTAAAGTAAAGAGACTCAATTAAAAATAACGCAAGGGAATGTTGTGCATTCTTAATCCCAGGGAACAAACTTCTTGCTGGCCAGGTTTTCTTCTTGTACTGCAAAGACTTTGAACGACTGTCCAGGGTTGGAACCCAAAAACCCAGGAGCAAAAACAAAGCAAAAAAGTTTTTGATATTGAACTTTACATTTTGACTTCTAAATCAATAATTCATTTTAATGTCAGAAGACCATATTAAGCATTGTTTCTCTACCTGTATTATCAATATAATAAAACAAGAAATTTGCAATTTCGTAATTTTATATACACATTGAAGAATCTACCAATTTGAATTCTGAAGAGTTTAGATACACATTTAATATATATATATATATATATATATATATATATATATATATATATATATATACTGAATATATATAATAATATAATATATATATATATATATATATATATATATATATATATATATATTAATATATATATATATATATTATATATATATATATATTATATATATATATATATATATATATATATATATATATATATATATATATATATATATATATATATATATATATATATATATATATATCAGCGATCTTGATATTCAGAAATTTGGTAAATATGGTAATATGGAGTAGTACGGAGGGGATATTTGTAGTGTCCTTGACCGCGATCTTTTTGGGCAAAACTCTGGAATTTTTTACCTTAACTTTTTTTGGGGCCTTTGACCTTTTTGGCTTGTAATTTTTTGGCAAACCTAATTTTTGCACCCTTCGAAAGAAGGGTTGCGCCAAATGGTTGCGCAGAAACCGTTGTACGTACCCCACGCTAATTTTTTGAGAACCAACCTGGCCTTCCATGGGTTCAATTTTGGCCCACCCTAATTTTTGGCCACCCTTTAGTGGCTTTAGCCCTTTTTTGATGTCTTTACCTTTTTGTCCTTGACCCTTTTCTCCAAAGCTTGCCAGATACCATGGGTCAATTTTGGCCCATCCTAATTTTTGGCCACCTTTATGGGCTTAGCCCTTTTTGATGTCTTTACCTTTTTTTTGTCCCTTGGCCTTTTTCTTCCAAAGCTTGGAGACAGCATACCCATATTGTCAATTCTATGACCCCGGATAATTTTTTTGTCCTTCCTTTAGGGGACTTAGTACTTTTTGATGTCTTAACCTTGTTGAATGATATTTCGGCCTTTGACCTTGCCCAGATACCGATGAGTACAATTTTGGCCCACGCAATTTTTTTGGCCCACTCGATGTCCCACCCGTCACATATTTCGTTTCCTAAAACATTGAACGTATGTATGATCTTATCCTAACTTGAAACACCTACCACACACACACCACACACACACAACCCACACACACACACTTACACTTATACACACATTTCACTATGACCCACTTATAAAACACATTCACTAATGACCCACTTTACATTTTAACATAGACAAAACTTTACATTTACACTTATACACACACACACACCACACATTTACACTTATTAAGACACTTATTCAATATAACACTTACATTTTCCACATAACAACTAACATTTACACTTTATACACACGTACATAAAATACACCTACCAACCTTTGGTCTTCCATGGGTCAATTTTTTTGGCCCACCCTAATTTTTTGCTCATCCCTTATTTTTCGGCAGCCCTAATTTTTCAGCAACCCTTTTGTCTTCCATGGGGACAATTTTGAGAAACCATAAATTTTTCGGTCACCCTTTTGTATTCCAGGGGGTAATTTTGGCGCATTGTAATTTTTTTGACCTTGTAGCTTTTTTTTGTGGCTTATTTGATGGTTCTCTCCAATTCAAGTTGGTGTTCAGGTTGATGTCTTATTTAGTGTTCTATGATTGACTTTGCTAATGCAGGTGCCCATGTTGAGTGCCAAGTTGCATTGTCCAATGTATGGCCACATAGTTGCTCTATAGTGAGTGCCAATTGTAGTTGCCAAGTGGAGTGCACATTTAGTGCCAAAGGAGTGCCACATATGGCTTAAACTGAGTGGCCACTTTTGTCAAAGGCCTTTTTCTAGGCCTTCCCTTGTATCCTAGAATAGCCCCTAATTCATGGTATCTACCCCTTAGGTTATAAGGTATGAGGAATCGATTGGTGTATTTATTACCAAAGTGCTAGGAATACTTTCCTACTATGGAGTTAGTCTTTTTCTGTATCACTTTATATGCCTATATATATATATTATATATATAATAATATATATATATTATATATATATATATATTATATATATATTATTATATTATATATATTATATATATATATATATTATATTACTTTTCCACACCCACACACCTACACACATACCCCACTATAACACTTATACACCACATTCACTATTCGACTACTTATTACACACTTATGACCACTTTTATAAGCACTTTACACTTCTCTCATAGACACTTACATTAAACCTAGGATGGGCCGGATAATCCTCGGCAATGCTATCCGGTCTATACCGGCCAATTTTTGACTATTCCGGTGATCCGGCCGTGATATCATTGTTATCCGCCGGGATAAGCCGGATAATTACTCCCTAGTAGGTTTCTTCCTCGTTGGGGGAAATATTTCAAATGAATTTGAAAATTATATATTATATATATATATTATTATATATTATATATATATATATAATATATATAATATATATATATATATATATTAAATTATTAATTATTATATATTATATATATAAGATAATTATATATATATTATAAATATATATATATTAATTATTTATATTATAATATATATATATATATTATATTATACTTGTTTATGTTACTTTCGATGTTGTTGATGGTACCTAATGTTTATGTTTAATTATTTATTCAGTCATTTATGTTTTACTGTTATCCAATACTATTTTTATCTGAAAATCTTTTTGGTGGCGACAAGTTTCATAAATTATATTCATTATAAAACTTAAGCTTAAGAAATTTGTATAAAGAAAAAGAGTAAATTGTTGATTTTTCAAAACTTTTATTCAATATTTTAAGCCTTTAAGTTTTTTGTTAATTATTACTTATTTTTAAAAAAACTTTAAAAATATCCGAATGCAAAAAAATACCGATTTTTCGGTTGTTACTGCCAGAGGTACAAAGATGGCCAAACAGCTGTAATTAAATTCTGTATGGACTATTTAAATTTGTGGGATTCCACCCACTGGAAATTCCAATAATTTTTTTTTTTTTTTATAGTCCACAATATTATAATGGAGCAACACTTTTGCGGAATGATATTAGGAATTCCGCGACTCAAATTCCGCAACATTTTTCAAATTTATCTGCAAATCGCTAAATTGCGCAATTATTTTTGAGTATTCCGCAATTGTTGGAATTGAGGACCGTGAAAATTGCACGACCATCGCCCACCTCTGATATTTATATATATATTATTAACTATACTAACTTGTACCATACTTCATACTTATATTTAAATATATATATATATTATTAATATATAATATATATTAATATAATATATATTATATATATATATAAAAATATATAATTTTATAAAATTAATTATAATTATATATATATATATTATAAGGGTTATCTCACTGAAGTTATTTACCAGTGGTGAGTATCCACCGTTAAAGGGATGTTAAGAGTATGTAAAATGTTGTAGGAATATAAGTTCGATTATTTATTTGCATTATTAATTAGGATGGGATATGTTACGATGGTGTCTGAGCACGGCGCAATTACGAAAAACCGCGCAACAAACATTGCGGAATGTTCGAAAATGGGATGATATTATTTTATTTATGGCTTCTGTTGGAAATGCACATAAAAAATGAAGTGGGCTCTTCCTCTCGACATTATTTGATACGGTTGGTCGTTTCCACGCAATGTACCCTTAAACAAACTTAGAGTCAACTGTAACATTCATGTGCCTACAAAATGACCGAAACGTTATTTGTCAATATTGAAATATAATATAGAGTTAAATACAATAGATTTGAAAATACGATATACTGAGGCTAACAAAGTGGAATAAAATTATAATACCTTAATGAATACCCCTTAGATTAAATTGATTATGTACTATTGCAAGCCTAATAAAATACGGTCACTATATTGTAGCCCCTGTATATACAAACCATACTAAACAGCTATCATATGGAGGTTAGTTATGTCATAACCTACAAATTATGGTAATTAATAGTTGTTAAGTGTGGGAAATACAGTATATATATATTAAACTTCAGAGCGGTTTGTTTAGTCTGAGCCATTACAGTATTTTGAAACAAACATATGCACGTTGTAAACTCAAGTTAATACGCAGGGACGAAAACGCTGTTGACATAGTTTGGAGGTTGTAACATTACACAAATACAGGGAATGGCTTCACATGAGCTGCTAGCAGATAATATATGGATACAAAACGTTTCATCCCACATCGGATCGAGACTTCCGAGTACCACATGCATTATCCATAGAGTTTACAGGACGGTTTCAAGTGATAACAGGGTCGATAGTTCAACACCCCTCTAGTTACACCAGTTGCATGTGCTAGTCGATATCCTGAGTAATTTCTTTTTATTATACGATGTATTCCTTATATAGAGAGGATATCGTCTGTCTTATTTTATTCACCCATTGTGAATAATCTCATAACATCCTCAATTACGCCAGTGATAGTTTCTGGGGTTCTTTGGGAATTATCGAAAGGAAACACATTACAGTTACGGCATTTTTGCATACAACATGTATTTCCACTCCTATTATGCCATTCATCATGTGCATGGTTCCCTGCCTATCGTGTCCCACATCCAAGACATGTAGCCGGCTGAGTGTGGATTCCTCGGCTGTCATTTGATTGCTTCTAATGGATGGAACCGGACTTAATTTGGAAAATATTTCTTTATGGACCGATGAATCTTCGCTTTAACCAATAACGGTATTGCCATAACAGGTGGGAACTTCAGGACATTGGCGGAAACAAACCCTCCATCTACCAATCTTATAACATTGCGAGCCTTAGCCATCACCAGGTCTCATACTCTGTCAACGTTTTGGTGTGGTATTTCTTATATTTTCTTACTTCAAATAGTAGGATTTTCGGGCCTTAGTTCTCTCCTGGAGGCGAAATTTGGGACAGACAGCGTTTACCTCCATTTCCGCAGACCGTCTTTGTTGGACTTCCTGCGAGGTGATATTACCTCTCAATTACAGATACACAACGAGGAATTATATTTCTGAAAGCATGATGGGTGCCCAGCACATAATGCTGCTATAGTGACGACCTCTACCTCGACAGAACCTTTCGGGAAAGATGGATCGGAAAGATCTGGTCCATTTCCTTAATATATGTGCTCTGCGCGTTCTTTCACCCCGACTTAAACATATTACTGGATACACTTCTGTGACTGTATGTATCTCAACATTACCGTGTTATCGCTAGTTTCTAAATGGAACACCAGTAATCCTCGCCCAATGATTCTTCCGTTCGGATCGAATATAACCAACGCATGTAGGGGAATTCAACCCGGTGTCGTCTACGTGTGTCTATCTGGCATGCCAATGAAACCCTGGCGCCAGGAGGGTTGAGGGTATGTGTTTTACGTGTGGTGATATGAAGGAGTGCGTTTTAGTCGAACAACATTTTGCAAATACTGTATTGTACAAGTTGAAACGACCTGAACGTTTCTTCTCCATTCTTGCATTTTGCTGTGGATTAAGATTCATAGGTTGTAGTAAATCTGTTAGATACTATTAACATACGTTTAGTTACATATACATGTATCGAAATATTATGAGCTGTCTGGTGAATACCATTGTTTTCTTCAAACTTTCTTCAACCTATTCACGTTTAAAAACTATGTTGGTAACATTGACGCGTTATGGTGGTACATTGAGTTTGGAACGGAAAGAACCGTGATCCCAAAAAAATGTCGAGAGAAGAGGCCCACCTCATTTTTATGTGCATTTCACAGAAGACATAAAAAATATATCATCCCATTCGACGATATCGCCATTGTTTTGTTGCGCGGTTTCGTTATTTGCGCGAGCGCCGAGTGCGCCTAGACATCCAATATATACGTAAACATTATCTGCATCACTACTTAATGAATTAAATAATCGAACTTTAGCTATTCTTCACACATTTCTATTACTTTAAACATCCCGTACATGTGATACACCGCGTAACATAACTCGTGAGACAGAACCCATTGAATATATCACCTATATATATTTATTATATATATATTATATATATATATAATTATATATTCCTATTTATATATATTATATGCTATAATATAATGTTGAGTATACTATTAATATATATATTATATTAGTAATATATATATTATTTATAGTAATATATATTAATAATTGATAGTTATATTTAATTTTATAGATATATCTTCATCCGGGAAACTCCACATATTTTCTTGAAAAAATAATTCTCCCTCCGCTCATCAATCTTTAGGCGGTACATATGATAATATATCATATAAGTAATAATATAAATTATATAATTAATATTTTATCTAATATAATTTTTTATTAATAATATAAAATTTATATATAATATAATAAACCATAAATAATAATTAATAAATATATAGGCCTATTTATACCATATATCGATATAATGAATTTGCGACATATAATTATATATATAGAGTCCTGTGCATACCCTATATACCATATTACATGGTATACGATATAAAACAGAACTGACGGTATATTACCGATCCGGATATCCGAATATCCGGCTATTAACTTCCTTTAGCGGATTATTCCGGTATTCCGGGGCTAATACCGTGCAAATTCACTATGCCGGCCCATCCCTAATTAAATACCATATACACTACACCACACTCACACACATATACACTTTACACTTACATTCCCACACTCGATATTTTTGATGTGACCCAAACATTGATGCCTACAAACTATTGATTGCCTCAGAGCATTGATGCCTCAGCATTGATGCCTCAAACTTTGAAATATAGAGATTGAATGTCGCAGCATTAGATTACATTTTCTAACCCTTTTTCTAAGCCTTTAATCTACCCCACATCAATTAGGAACAGAAGACATTTAAAATATTATGTCTTCCCTTAGAATTCATAAGCCCGTACCCATCAAGGGCGCCACATGCGGCCCTCCGCGCGAAGGCTGACAAACCGCACCCGCAGGCGGGTGCGCCCGCCGGCGTTGCCTTCCCCGCAGGCCGCCAAATCTTCCTGCTCGCGGAAAATGAAAACTCAGGCTTATACTATGAGTCATTTTATTTTTATTTATCTCACTTAAAAACATTTCAAAGAATTTCTTTTCCAAATATCTATGAGTCATTCATTTTTATTTTCATACTTAAACATTTTTATTAAACACATTTTTTTTATTAAAAAACTGTAACTCATTACAGGCCACTCTTTCATATTATTACTAATACTTTATTTTAATTTATAAAAAAATTTTTAAAATTGTGCTATGTCAGAGAAGCTATAAAAACCAGAAAGTTTCTGAATATATAAACATTTATTTTACTACAATTGTAACGAAAATTTTTCATATCTAAAAAACATAACATTACATTACTTAAGCAGGTAATATCAGTAAATCAAAGAGGTTGTCTACCCCTAGCACCTAAGGGGTTAAGTGATGCATTTTGTTTTTTTACGCTTTATCTGGCTTTTAACTCATGAGTTTATTTACTGCATTAACTCCAATGTAGTTATACTGCTTTAACTCACATATTTTATTAAAATTACATACCTTAAGCAGTAAATCAGAAAAATCAAATCATAGAGGTGTTACATAGCAAAAACAAGAGGGAATGAGTATGCTTTTTGATTTACTGTTTACTGCATTAGAGAGCGTTCATTGGTGATATTACTGACATAATTAACTCATATGTAAAAAATTTACTGCTATAACATACATAACATTCATTTGATTTATTATCATTAATCCTTTATCCTTATAAAGACAGTAAACGATCAGTAAATCAAAAGAGGTTTACCTAGCAACAGGGGATTAGTATGCTTTTGGTTTTACTGTCAGCCCTGGCTTTAACTCATGTTTTACTGCTTTTAACTCATATGTTTTACTGCTTTAACTCATAATATTTATTAGCATTACATACCTTTAAAAGCAGTAAACAGTAAATCAATAGAGGTGTGTGACCTAGCACCAAAGGGATTAGGATGTTTTTGTTTTTTACTGCTTTACTGCTTCTAGGAACTCATGTTTACTGCTTTAAACTCATAGTTTTACTGCTTTAACTCTATATATATTAAGATTATGTTTTTTATTTTGTGTTTAATTACTTTTTATTTATTTTATATTATTTTTATTTATTTTTATTATTTATTTTTATATTTTATTTTAGTTATTAGTATTATACTTAGTGTTTTTTACTTCATTGCCTATTGTTATTATTATTTAGAACCAGCACACACCACACGCACACACACACACACACACACACTTACATTATACATATTAACGTATAATTTATTTAAAACCATTATTTTTATGTGATTATGTATACTTAGTGTTATTTACCTTATGCCTATTGTTATTTTTATTTAGAGCACACTATACACACACACACAACGACACGCATACTACACACACACACACACATACACACACCACCACCATGGCCACTCACTTACACACATAACGTGTAAAATTTTATTAAAACCATTTATTTTTAATTAAAGACGTACATTTATATTACTCATTCAAAATATTAAATACTAAAATTATTTTCAAAGTTTCTTAAAACTTCTATAATAAATCAATCATTTATCTTTGAACAAAGTTTGTAGTTATATGAATAACTGCGGATATGTCATGTATCTGCAGTAAATGCGGATGTCATATCCGAAAAATTTGCAACTGAAATGAAATGCTGCAGACCCTCTTGCCCCATACCCATCCAACAAACGTAATTATGCGTTATCTAAATGATCTTTGTGAGTTTTTTACTATAACCTTTTTGTTCTCCATATCACGACGAGGTCACAACCAAAATTTCAAAACATCACTAGCTATATGGGTTTGATAAAAGCGCATAAACCAGGTAAGTAACAGGACATGCGCTTCTCCTAGCATTCGAGTCATTATAGGTCGCACACACTTCATACCAGAATACGAAGAGTACACAAAGATGAGAAAAGGAGACAACAATTGAAAAATATACTCAACACAAGATATAATATGAGGAGAATACAAACGATCAGCGCATAGCTTTCACGAAATTATGCGAAAAAAAAAAAGACACAAGTAAAACACAGTACCAAAAGAAATGTTAAAATAAACAGAAGAAAGTAATATGCGCACACACTGTCAACTAACAATAGTTTCCATTGCGATCAAGAATGGTCCCAAACCTGCTCTGCATACCACAAAGCTTCTCTTGTTATATCCAATATACATGATATATCTCCCCTAGCATATCAATTGTTAATTTGTTAATACTCTTACTATCTCTGATACAGTAAATATCCAAACAAAAAATACTTATTATACATAAGAGCGATAGGTCTATATGTAGCAATACAGCCACACTGCTATAAACCATTAGCACAATCAATTTGCACTAGAGGCACAACAAAACTTCCAAAAGACAAGAGAGATTTTATATCCAATAAACTATACATAACGTAATGAAAAGAGAGCTAAACATGTCTAATCTTCGAGAAGTATAATAAATATAATTAACCATTATAAAGTGTTTCCACATGTATCAATCAAACTTGGGTAATAATATATAATAACAGAGAAAATCTAAGAGACAATATGAGATACATGGTTAAAATTTGGCGAGCGAGATTATCAGGAGATATCACAAACTCTAAAAACACTCCACATATCCAAATGACCCATTGTCAAAGCGCAACGATCAGCCTCTGCCTCCAAAAACACTTTTTTGATCTAATATATCGAGTCTAATCGACTATAATACACAGATCACAGTTATAAAATTATATCGAAGATATCTCATGACACTCGTATTATAATTTTATCTCATAGAATGAGTTAAAAGTGATTGTGCTTTATGTGATTAATATAACTGCAATTTCGAAATTTACCTATAATCATTTTAAACGTTTTCTCATATGCATTCTGGTAACAAATTATAGCAATACCATAGTATAAACTAATTAAGAATTAAATAATGTACATATGCTCGAAACCATAATAATTATAGATGATTAAATACTATAATATATTATAATTATAATATCATTCCTATCTAATTTTATTTTTGCATGTAATAGTTTTGATATTATAATATATAAATATATATAACTTACATACGTAATATATAAATCACGATAACATTTAACAATGTTATTCACATCTTATACCTACCTATTATAGTATAAAGTAAACTATACACATTTGAGCATACAAAATAAACGTGATAACCTATTTAACATACTGTATTTTTTAATATTTATTTATTTTATCAGGCCACGTATATATTTACTACTAACATATTAATGTTAAATTATATAGCGTACTGAGACAGAAATAAACATTGAATCAAATTTATAAATCATTAACCTTTAGGTATATTATGAGCACAGGTTGTGGATAGAGAATAGAGTGTCGATCTGACATCGTCAGAGATGAAAGTGGTAGTTCGTGCAAGAATAAAGTTCTTTTGAGAAATACGATATTTAGAACATAATTTACAAACTAAACAATTTAATGTCTTGCGTATGAAAGTTTTGAATAAAATTCTCAAGTTTATTAGCTAGTTATCGAGCAAATAATTATATATTCAACCATCATCCACTCATCCCTACTCCCTTATCCCATACACCTTCCAAATCGAGAGTCATCTAATTCTAATTGAACAGTTTATGAATACTAACTTCACATCTTTATAGTATTCAATATAGGTTAAACAACTATAAAAATAGAAAGAGTTCTGTATATACTAACTATGGAATATATCTTAATGTAAACAATATGATTCACATTTAAATAAAAATGAATGTATCACGAATGTTAAGAAGTATAAGAATATAAATGTGAGAATGAGAGGGAACCTGATGAGAATAGAAATATAAACTATATACAGACCATAATGAGTTTTAACTATACATCTACTTAACATACAACACCAAAGGTCTGACGCCGTTAAATAATAGATATAACATACCAATCACATGCATTACCACATAATGCGTAGCCTAATTCATCTCACTTTACTCAAACATATCCCAAGCAATATTAATGTTAATTTTTATTACATATAAATACGTCCTTTTACGTACTGATGGTAAATAACTCTCTATGTCAAGACACAACTTAAAATTAAGACTATAAAATTTATCATGAGTAAAAAATTAAATTAGGTTTAAAACCTAATGGTACAACTCATATTACGCATCAAGATTTATTTTGTGGTGAAAATGGCATCTAACCTGCAAATTACTCATTTGTCGATTAAGTATCTTTTGCACAATCATTTTGTGGTCAAGCTCAGAGAGAATATTAGAATTCAATATAATGTATGAGAAAATTTCGGTTCTGTTAGAAAGAAGTATCTCCAAGTTTTTTATTTGGAAATTTAGATTTAAAACGTATGTACCTAGAAATTTATTTGTTTGTATTTGTAAAATTATTAACTAAACCTATAATTTTGATTTAAAACAATAATTAGTCCTATTTTATAAATATATTATTTTAATATTCCTTATCAATACACATATATTTATTTTATCACAAAAGATGGTAAAGAATTTGAGGTTACCTTATATGTAGGTAAAACGATAGTTGCCAAAGTTTTACTAATAAATTTATGAAGATAAGAGTATATAGTATATATTTTTATTATTTAATTATTTATCTTCATACATTGTTATTGGTGAGAAGTTAAATGTTTAACCAAATGTAAACCACTAGAAATGCAGCTTATTAATTAGCTAATTATTGATTGTTTTCTTTATGTTAAAAAATTAAAATTTGATAAAATGTTGCTATAATACGAAAAGAATCTAATTTATAAGTGCTATTTATGCAACTTATTACAGATAATTTTCTAATATTATAATTTATTATAATTTACTATGTTTATAACTATAATATAATATTTTATGTCAAAGTTATTTAATATTTAAAATATTAATATATATAAATTATAATAATATATATATATATAATGATATATAATAATTATTATAATATTAACAAATATATATAAACTAATATAAATATATATATATAATAACTATATATATTTCATACGACAGTAATAGAAACGTAATAAATAATACAAAAAATTCTTCCATCTCTCTCTCACTCTACATAATTACACTCTCATTCATCTATATACTATTATTGTTACGCAACTGTTTTCACTGTCTCTATCTTCTCTCCTCTCTTTAACCTAACTCTATACTCTCTTCATCTCCTCTCGTCTCTTACTCTGTCACTCTCATACTTCTTTATCTTCATATTATCTTAACTCCTGCACTCACTTACTCTATTTTAATTTTTCATTCTTCACAATGCTAACCTACTCATTTTTTCTGTTGATATACTTGAGACTTTATGCATTTTGAGAGAAGTTCCATGAATTGTCAATGTCATATTAAATAAGTATCATAATAATATATATTAATATATATAATATATATATATATATATATTAATATATATATATATATCTATATATATATTAATATATATATATTAATAATATATTATATATATAATATATTATATTATAATATATATATTAATATATTTAATATTATATATAAATATAGATTATCTAGTTATAGTTAATTACTAAATAATATCTATCAAAATAACTCTAATGTAATCACTACACACCTTTATTATACGAAGGAGGATAGAAGTGATTTGAGCATAAACACAACACTAATAAGAGGAAATAAATCCTTAGCTTAACACAATCAATAAGTAAGGTATATTGATAAGAAGATTTGAGGATGAATAAAATCAAACTTGAAGAAGAGATAGATTATGTAGAGATAACTAAATTTGAAAAACAAACATGGATTTTAAACAGAATTATGAGGACACTGTCCTGATTTATCTGAGCTTGAAATTATAATTACTGAAAATTGACGAATAATACTCGTGAGTAGTAGGGGATAGATATTCATTTAATCATAACTTTTATCACGAGAATTATTTTAGTGGCAAATGATAATGATCTTTATTTTGACACTACAGGTATGCCTAGTGAGAAAGCTATGGAAAATGATAATGTATGACCCATACTACGGAATTAAGACCTGATAATGTTAATTAGGGAAAATAGAAGGAATGCAAGCATTAAGAGTTATAATGAATATAGATGCTATGATTTAAGTAAAACGTCAAATGGTAGAGGTATGGTGAATTAGAGTTGATGAGGTGGAGACGGAGGAGTTTAAGACAAGGCCGGGTATCTATCACCGTTACTTATTATTTTAGTCATGTATAATGGTATAATAAAATGTTAATAATAGAAGATTAAGATAAAGAAGTAGAGGAGTAATGGCTATTGGTTATATAAATATAAATACTGCTTACGATGATATAGCTAGGTGACGAGAAGATTAAGAGATTGAACATTACATAAGAGGGATTAGACAAATATGTGAGAGTCAAAAAGTTGTATACGAGAATGTAAATGGTAATAGAATGAATGAACAAAGAGGAAGATAAGAGTTGAATGGTGCTTTTCTATGAGGGAGATATGCGGTGGTTGCGGTTACCGCGGTTGAGTTCTCGGGATACATTATTTGTATTTTCAGATAGACACACACGGAAAGCTACCTTCAGTTACCTGGGAGTAAGTGGCAAGTGAAATTAGGAAGGGACACGAATGAACACAGGAGGAACATACGAGAGGGAATATGATTTCGTAGAATATTTCTCAAGACAAGACATAGAAGCCACACTGCGTAGCATCGCGGATCGAAGTTTATTTGTATGAAAGAAACCTAGGCAATCGTGGTATAACAATAGAAAGGTGAAGGTTGCTCATTGATATACCACGATGCCTGGAGATGTATTTGAATATCTAAAGCGAGCGTTCGAGAACGCATGAGAATTACTTTCGGTAGCTGTAATTAATGTGGACTTCTGAACGTAACACCCATATTAAATACCAGAAGTTAGGTGTGATTGTGCGTTGAAATAGGATGTCAGGCAGAGTATAAGAAAGTTGTTTAAATTATATTATAGGAAACATGATAAGTCGGATGAGAGTGCACTAAGTTAAGATTTGTGGATGTAAAGTAGTGTGAGAATATATAGGTAAGATATTAGCGACGAGCTGAGAAAGGTGGTTAGTCTGTCTCGTAGAAATTGAGTATGCTGCCTGGGTATACACGATATTTGTATACTATCGTCTATTGGAGGAATGGTACGAACATGTTAGAAAAATGAAAAATGAGAGATACGCGGCAAAATGGTTACGCTATACTGATTTTTTTCTTTAATCTGTTAATCCCTAGGAAACGAAAGAGGTTAAAGATATAATAGTCAATAGAGAAAGCAGAGTGGAGGATACTGGAAAAAATGGTATTAATTGAACTTGAGAATCAAGCTGCAAAAAGTGAAAGTTATAGAAGAAAGGCAGAAAACCTTGAAGGCAAGAAAAATAGGAAAACGGGTTTATAGTCACGAGGAAGAGTATGTGAAGGTGCTACAGCCAATCGTCCTAAATAAGGGCCAAGGCAACAGCCCTATAATCATCTACACGTCTTTGTTTAGAAAGATTTGTATTTGTAAAGAAAAATAATATTATTAGAGAGATAAAGGATATAATAATTCATGTATTTTAGTTTGTGGAAATCTAAATTATTAATTTATGACTTATATATTATTATCTTTTTAGAAATCCTTTATGCTAAGATATGTCATTTTGTATCATTTCATAAATAGAACGTTTTTCCCCTTTCACTGTTGCGAAGGAAGGTTCATGTTTTGTGGACGTGAGGTATACATACGTTACTTTCCTTTTTAATAATTAACTAACCACAAAACGATAATCCACGCAAACAGAGACCTATCACACTTATATATATATTTAGTTTGGCAAAATTCAAATTCATTAACTTCCTTGGATAAGATAAGATTATTTCCTCCTTTTAAGCTCAAACAGTTTATTCACAAATACTACAATGAGTATTATTTTTTATTTTCTTTATAAGGAAACTAACAGCTAAAGACTGTGTGGATTTGATGTAGAGATTGTTTCCACCCAACATATAGGGTTTTGCCCCCAGTGGTTTTCCTAAATAATTGAGACATAGGTCCATCAAGTCTCACATATTCAACTTTTTCTGCGCTATTAAAAGAACTCAGCTGATGCCTGAGATGTTAACTTCCCTCAAGATTCCCCATGTTTTTAGAGCGTTTTACAATATTTTACCAAGTCAATACTTTATCATATATGACAGGAGTTATGAAGAGTTTTAATTCCATGTGAGACCATTCTAAAGAAACGACATAATACATGATTACGTCGTACGAAAAATATTTTTAAACCTTTTTTTCTTCAAGACTAAATATTCATATCACTAGTCTAAAACTACTTATGACAAATATAAATTCATCATAGTAAATAAATAAAAATTTCGAGATTCAAGAACGTGACATAAGAAGCACAATAATCTTTCCGAATACACATACACGAAAAAATGAAATAAATAAAAAAATAGACAAAATAATACAAATTATGAAAAAAAAATTATTTTAATATAAATAAATAGGAAAAAAACATACGTTCTTTATCTAATATGTTTACTGAAATAGGGTTAACATCTATAGTAATAAGTATGGAATTAAGTCCAATTAGAGTAAAAACAACTATATGTTTCACCATCATAATCGTACCCACTATGATTAAATTCTATCCATTAAGACTCCTAATATGATGATATAATTGCACTAGAACAAAGGTGGTCCAAACCACCCACTAAACATTTATACTATAAGTAAGACCTAATCCCTTATGTATATATATAATACATCATTTGAAATAAAAAATTAGAATAACTTAAAAAGAGAAAGAAATAAAGTTATACTTTTTTTACAAGAAACTCACAGTAAAGTGGGGTGATTAGTTTTTACTGATTTTAAAAGCAGTAATTCAATTAAATAAAGTAAAATCAAAATCCACAAGCCAGCTCACCCCTCCCCCACACAATTTGGTCAGCGACCATGGCTCACAGCTCTCAGTGATTTCCGAGTTCGCGTACCTTAATTGGTCTAGGATTGATTCCAGTTCATCATTTTGGCCACGCTTATAATCCTTGGATGACAATCCATTTAACATAAATATATAGTAAGCATATTCTTATATTATATAGTCGAGCTGAAATGCTACCCACACAAGTCACTTGATCACTAAACACAACACAACGAAGATCATCCTCAACCTACACAAAGTTTGAAGAGCCACTAAACGACCAGCCTGCAAAACTAAAGTAATAACTAATTGTGCAATGGACAATAACCAAAACTATACTCATACTACTATTTGAAAATCTCATATTCTGCGCAAATGATGTCTATATTCTTTGCTATAATAATAAAAACAACTGCACGTGCTACTTATCAAGACGGTAAACACGACGTGAATTCGAGTAGGTTACATTAACATTGAGGAGATAAATCAATGCACCCCTCAGATGGCCCCAACCCAACTAAATGTGTTTTATAAGTCTTACACACCCTTAACAACTTTACGACGTTTTCCTTTGAGCGATGAAAAAATTATTATCTAAAACAATATAAATAAGTCAAAATATAAAAGGACCAAAGCTATATCTAAATAAGATGTACCAAGGAACCAGGATAAGCAATACCTTGAAACCATCTTGATTATACGCTTATCCTTTTTTTTTTCTTCTATCGTATATGTTTCTATGCATATATTATAGATATTATTTTTATATCTATCATTTTGTATTATGTAATTATATTCTTTAGACTATCTTATATATATATTCTTCTCTTAGCAACACTCCAGGCCACCTTGAAAACAATTGTATCTTCATATTCATCAATATAGTCACTAAACTGAGAAGTTCATTCACCGTTTTCTCAACAAACACTTCATCCGAGAGAGATCTGTGTCATTGACATCCTATATCACTGAGAAAGTTATCTCTACGAGACACTTTAAATCATCCTTTTTCTCTAACACAAGATTATAGTTTACAGACACAAAAATTAAAACATAGACCATATAACTATTTTTAGAACTGACTACCAATTTTGAAAATTATTATCTAAAAATTTATTTTAAAATTGAAATATTATTAATTAGGAAAAATTATTGAATTATTATATTCGATTTGATAAGAACAAAGGTAATGATATCAATAAAAAAAGTGGTTTAGAACACAACCGAAAATTAACAATATGTCACCTTAGTATATATATATGTAACATAAGGTCGTTTTTAACTATTTGAGGACCATGGAATAAACAGTGCGCACGTAATACAAAGTACATCGTTTAATATTCAGTAAAGTATACTATTAGACAATTATCATGCCAATATAGAGACCAGTAATGAAGCCACCCATGAGGTCCAGAGCGATGACAGTCCCAAGTCAATTCCAACAAACTTAACGGTTCAAACATATTCGCAAATAGCAAATCCACATGAGCGACGGTCTGCTATGAAAGGCTTGTCAAAATAGAATATTTAAGTTGGTGGAAGCTACACGGATCCATCACAACTATAGGAGGCTATAGGTCAAGGTGAGCTTAATTGAAGAAAGCCAAAATATATATGAGAGTGTTATGGGAACCGGGTCACAACCCATTCACATATGCATTTAAATACACTAAGTTAATGGTCACATTTGTTTTATGTAAATTGAAGAAAATGAGATCTGGTTGTAAAATTGGCAAATTAGGAAAAAAAAAGTTTCAGTTAACAAGCTCATTCGATAACATGAGTTAATTCATAACATTAAAGAACTTCGGACGCCAATGTTGGCGTCATCAGATTATAATTTAATTAAAGAGAATCACCAAAAGACCCAGTGCCACTAAGAACGAACCAACACCCACTATTCTATCTATAAATGTGCAAATACCATATACGTCACACGTCTCATCAACCTTCCTCTGGCAGTACCCATTTACCAAAAAATACCAGTATTACAAAGGCCTATTACTGAATGCATGCTTTCTATATCAAAAGAAGGGATAGTCTCTTCTTATATTTATATTAGTAAACCTAACCACTCATTAGGATCCACTGGCTGTCTCCCATGTTCTATTTAATGATAAAATTGATTTTTGGTTCTCATGTCTAACATTATCAATAGTATAATAAACATGTTTCTGTCAGACTTGAATCATCAATGTCCCCTCTCTCCCTCTGAGAAATACGCCTCTTCTTACAGAAAACATTTCCTAACTCCTTCCAGTCTCTCATGCAGAAAACATTCCTTACCCTCAAACCCAGAAAAATTATACCCTTGTTGCTCTATGTTTGCACTCTCTCTGCATATCTAAGTCTTCTTTAAATAAGGGGCCCATACTTTGTTGCACAATACTGCTAATTACTCTGGCCTAACATAGCTAATTATATCAGTTTTCTTAACTTATACTTCCCTTTGCTCTGTAAACAACATGCGCATTTATAATGGCCAGCAATTATTAGCTTTATTTCCTAGCGTTCCAAACACTGATTGGCTACTTTCAAATTACTGATTATAATCACACTAAAATCTTTTTTCTTGGTCCACGATCCGACTCTAACCATCCCCACTTCATAATCGTAGTTAAAAACTTTATTTGAGTAAACTAGTGAAGAACCTTGACACTTTTTTAGTTATTAAAATTCATTAGCCACTTATCTGTCCACCAAGAAGTTTATCAAGATCATTTTGAAGCTTTATGCATCCTTCACTATTCCTCACTGAGGTGGCCACTTTATAGTCATCATCCATGCAAACTTAGAACCTTGCATTTAAGTCCCTGGTCTAAAATCATTTAAATAATATGAGGAACAATAAGTGGCCCCCAGCACTAGTGATGGGAACGATTAAAGAAATTTTGCCTGATGACGATCATTGTAAAGTTTTCTGACGATTTGACGATTAATTGTGAAAAAATATATTTAAAAAAATTTCTCTCTCCTCCTCTCTCTCTCTCTCTCTTCCTCTGTCTCTCTCTCCTGCGTTTCGGCTCTCTCTCTCCTTCCTCTCCTCTTCTCTCCTCCTCTCTCTCTCCCTTTCTCTCTCTATCTTTCCTTGCTCAGATTGATCCGGTCTATCTCTTCTATTTTCTCATCTCTCTCTCTCTCTCTCCTCTCTCGTCCTCTCTCTCCCTCCTCTCCTCTCTCTCCTTCTCTCCTCTCTCCTCTCTTCTCCTCTCTACTCTCTCTCTCCCATCCTCCTCTCCCTCTCCATTGTGCAATCTCTCTTTTTTTCGTCTCCGCTCGTTATGCTCTCTTCCCTCTCCTGGCGTCGCTTTCTTCTCGAATATACTCTCTCTCTTCTCCTATCTCTCCAAAGTTTTTTTTTACATCATTTTATTTATACTTCTTTTTAGTAGTTCTGCGTCGGTGTGGGCTCCTTGTCTTTGAGAGCGGTCGTTTGTTTTTGGTTGGGTGGGTATAGGACTATGTAGGCAATAAAGGCGCGATGTCAGATCGTCTCGGCAGCAGGCTATACGCGCATTGGCGAAGTCCGGGGACACCTACAAAAAATCCTCCTCGCCGCCGTATATCGGTGCTGGTAAAGGAGACTATAGGCCCAGCACATCGAGGTCCCGTCGTGCCGATATTTTTTTTAGGGCGAGGGAGGGAGTCTGGAAGGCTGGAGAGTGCCTAAGTGACGGATCGGGGAGGCGGTTTTGTGCGTCGTCGAGTGCATCTTAGGTGGCTTCTTGTTGGTGGTTGTGCATTTTTTCTTTTTGGCATTTTGTCTCTCTCTATGTTACCGGTTACGCGCCTTCTTTTCTTAGAGATCTGCAGAGAAGTAATGCCGATACCCCCTTAATTATTTTTTAAGCCAAGTGAAAGTTTAATGGATTACTAAATTTTTTCAGTGAATCTGTTCTTAGAGCTATAGATTGTGGTTCCTTTGAGGGCAATGAAACTGATAAATTTTGCTTATAAAACTTTATTTTCAGAAAATTTTAAGCAAGTTGTGAAATATTAAAAAAAATTTATAGTGAATTCCATTAAACTATCACTGCTTAAAAATAAATTAAGGGGTTTATGCAAATTAAATTCAGAAATCCTTTCTATGTCAAAACGATATTCTGAGAGGAATAGGCTCTTGAACTTTTAAGACAAAGAGGTGTTTAGAGGCAAACTTGATTTTTGAAGAGTTCATTATAAAAGAAAGTCAGTATCATTTAAGTTTGCAATATACTCTCTTACTAATGCGGAACTAGGGTTTACCTTAAATGATATCAGAACATTTTAATATATGAACTTGAGAGTTATAAATCCTCAAATATCTTGAACGGAGGCGTACTGGAATGTTAGTAGTAACGTAGCACATAGTTTATCTAAAATTAACCTGAATGTGGTAGTCAAAGAAATTACTTCTGCAGTTGAATACCAATATTGACTATTCGATAGTTAAATGAAAGTTAATCAAATATTTGGGTTAAAAACGTCAAATCCTAAATAAGTCAAAATTCCAATCAAGTCTCCATAATAACTTATTCAAAATTAAAAATATATTACTTTGTAAAATAATTAATTTAAAAATAATGAAAATCAAAGGACGAATGATCCTTAAATCTAATAGGCCTGATCTAAGTTTGCTTGCAAATTAAAAATCCATGACAATGAAGTTAGTGAAATTGAAAGCTTCCATAGTATTGATCTCCACTTCTAAAATTCAAGGATTTCAAATCAGTAAGTTTTGTTTCATTCCCAATTAGAGGAACTTTGCTGGAAGGTTTCTCTTTGAGAAATTAAAAGGTGTATGAAATAATCTATGCCCAAGTTCAAGTTAAACTACTGCAGATTAGTGTCCTGGACTTGAGGAGCAACTTTCTTTTTAGTTGCCAAATGAGGAATAAAAGAAGTATATTCATGTCTGTGATAAGCAAAGGAATAAGTTCCACCCAACAAATTATGTCTTAGTTTTAGTCATCAAAGCACCAACAATTATATTTGTTGCCATCAATTACTATAAGGATTGGTAGGGGTAAAGTTTCACCTCAGTTTCGATGCCTAGTCGACTGTGGTTCGCAGAGGTCCTACTTTCTAAAGATGTTGTGACAAACTCAATATATAGTAGAGAACATCAAAGCACTAATGATATAAAAACTTATTTTAGGTATTAGCACCGCGACTTGAAAGAGACTGTCTTGATGTATATATTGGGACCAGTCCTGTTTCACCGCTTCCTCTTTTGGTTGATGAGGATCTTAAATTAAGTTACAAGATTAAGTTCGTAGATCAGGGCTCTAATAATTAAAAATAAATCTACAATTGGCTGATTCTGCCTCATAAAGAGTTCTAATAACTATTCGATTTGGATGCTTAATTGGATTGATTAATAGAAGTATTTCCTGTCATACTAGAATTGATTAAATGTATGAGTGGAACTGCTTTTAAGTTAAGAGGATGGTTCTATTATTTCCATTTGGAAATATTACTAAAATCTTCTATTTACAGATAATCAATAAGAGTTTCAATTCCAGCATCAATTGTTCAAAAATAATCATTCAGAAAGTCCAATCTAAATCAAAATCAATTGCAGGTTAACAATACTTGGTTAATGCAGTCTTAAACCTAAATTCTTGATCTTAATCCTTTAAGCACATAACTGAAGTATCGAGGTAGAAGCAAGTTAGGAAAACATGTTTCAAATTAGAGTCCTTAGGTATAGAAGGATGGATAATAATAAATCTGAAGATGATTTGAAACAGTGGTTTTACTATGTTCTTTATAAGTTTAAAGAACGGCAAATATCATATAGATCTTCCATGGATGGAAGGATAAACTTCCTTGTTGCCATCAACAAACATGCTCTTGCAGAGTTAATAGATGTTGAATAAAAATTTGGAAACTAAAGTATTCAGTTGAATCCAATTATAAAAAAAATGGAAGGCAAGAACTAGCAGATGCTAATATTGAAGAGTCAGAGTATCCTCTGAGTATAAAAATTATAATTTGGGTTCTAAGCCCTGTTATCAAAACTGATGAACAAGTATAAACAAGGTCAGGCATGTGTTTAACTGTTCTCATTAAAACCTTCTTTACCATTTCTAATGAGCCAGCCTAACGGGACAGATCTTAGTTTCCTATTAGGAATTTATTCCGGTTCCAGATCAAATCAGTTTGTCATGTTAGCGGACATTAAACAAGCCTTCTTCAATTAAGTTTAAAATCTACGAAGACCGTAATCGCAATTTTTCTTTCCAAAAGGTTTGGTCAATAAACAGGCTTCTTCGATGCTAAGGCATGCACATCCTACTGCCACTGGATTCATCCTCAGATTACATAATAGATCACAGGTGGATGATCAAAAATGAAAAAAGTACTCAGATTCTACTTGATATTTTTTTGTTAGATAATTTAAATTAATATTTTTTGAAGCTTACAAGGTTTCAAAGAACCTTAGTATGCAGCAACAAAAAGGGGGAAGATGGTGGTTTTCCCATCTTAGAAGTGGGGACTCTAATAAATGATTAATTAACAGCTATCCTGAAGGACAGGGTAGAAAGTTCAACTTCGGAATCTGATGTACAGCTTTCAGATATCTTTTAATCTCTTTTCGCACTTTCGGAGCTAAAATAAAAGACCAATATATTCGGAAAAACCATATGCAAATACAAAGATTGTTTTATCAGCTCGTGTCCAAGGTTTTTGGGATCCTTTAAATACATTTTCACCCCGTACTTTGAAGAGGTCGGTAATTAATTAGGAAATTATGCAATTAGTCTCGATTGTGGAGAAAGGTCCCTGCTTGATAGTTTTAGTTTCGCTGTCTTCATATGTTTGAGATTAATAATTAGAATTGAAATGAAAGTGTGCTTCCACCCTTCTCAGTCCTCAAACTCTTTATTCGTATTTGTGATGCATCCTTTTGTTATGGTTTTGTCGTTTATATTATAGGTTAAGGTTCTAATTTAATATTTACAGGCCAAAGGGTGGCCTCTCAAATCATAGGGGCTTTGCCTTTGACTTGTGTGCTCTAGGTTCTTATTTTTTCAAAATGTATCAAAATAATATTATCAAATTTTCTTACTGTTCAGTTCAAACATAAGGTGTTTGTAGATGCTCAAGATGTCCTTTCGTGGCTCTATCCTGGAGAAAGCAAAATAAAAATGTTTTGTAAGCAATAGGCTCAAAGAAATCTATCAAATCAAAAATCAAGTTGAGCAAGAGTACAAAGGATCCATTTCTTATGCTTACATCAATATGCTGAAGAACCCAGGCACGATTGATTACCACGAGGTTGTACAACTTCATTTTCTTTCAAAAATTGCCATATATGGGGCTAAAGGGCCTTCTTGGATTCCTAGATCAATCTCAATGGGCTATTAGTAAACTTAAATGTTTGTCTGAGGCGATATAAGGAAAAGATTTGGCATGGTCAACACATCTGTGGTAGCTACTCAGTTTTTAATTACAATTTAAAGATTATCAAGTGTGCATAGGCTATAAGTAACTTCCAAATATTCCAAATCATTAGCAGGAAGTAAAAGGGTGGATGAGTGTGATCTGAAAGCCCAACTCTATTGGTTGAAGTTAATGCAGCACATTGTTTTTCTAAGGAGATATTATTTCTCCAAAATCCTGTAAAAAGAATGAAATTCCACTGCCTGGTCAAATCAACTTAACTTATTCATATAGATGATAAGGCCTAATCCGATCCAAAGGAAGAATTGCCAAGACACTTTTATATAATGACGATGTGATAAATTCAATGTCTTCTTGGCAAGATAATCATCTCACTAAATTAATAATAAGAGGCTTTCATTCAAGATGTCAACCTTGGGGTGTTCAAACCACTATCAACTTCATCAGAGCTCATGGCTTCTGATTACCAAGGCCAGGCAGGCGTAAAAAATGCTTTGTCAGACTGTATAGTATGCAAAAAATTAAACAGTATACCCTTTAAATATCCCAAAAATGACAAATCTTCCGCATCATAGAGTTAATTTTGTGCGACCTTTTGAGCATACTGGCGTGGACTTTACAGGGCATCTCGGTGTAAAGATTAATGATAAGAACTTCAAAAAATGTTTATTTTCACCTGCCTTAATATCAAAGCTATTCATGTGATTCTCCGATTGTACACTGATCCTTTTACTTCTTCCAAACGTCACAATAATATGGCTACCTACTCCAATTGTACTTCAGATTAATGCCCAAGA
This sequence comes from Trachelipus rathkii, assembly GCA_015478945.1. NCBI lineage: Eukaryota > Metazoa > Arthropoda > Malacostraca > Isopoda > Trachelipodidae > Trachelipus > Trachelipus rathkii. The sequence goes on from JABUQX010080787.1 coordinate 48,979, forward strand.
TTCAACGGTGGAAATATACGTTAGAATCTTTGTCTTCAAAATATGTTCTCCGAACATATGCATATAAATAACATCTTAAACATCAGAAGAATCCAGTCTATTCCAGTTGGGTGGGATCAGTTTGGGAGAGAAGGATCGAACAGTTAAGGGATGTCTTCCTTAAACTAGTAAAGCAACCTTAACTACCTTTCAACTGTTAAACTAAGTATTTGCAAAATTCACCAATTGTTTATCAAAATTCATCCTAACTTCAAAGTCATCAGATAATGATTTGGAAGTTATGCTCCAAATTCCTTTTTGAAGCCTTAGGGCAATTCAAACCTCATATTCAATGCCACCCCCATATGGAAAAAACTTTCTCCCTCACAACAAGACTAGCCATAACTCTAACTGCTCAAGAAAGAGTTTTGGAGACTTTCAGGAATTGAATGGATGAGTCTACTATTAAATTGCGCCAGACTAGAGATCTCTATACGTCAGAGTTGGACCAACGAATTGTTGGAGATTAGTTCTGATACACCACCTAAAACCTAGACCCTCTCTGAGCTTGGTAGAGTTTGGAGCATTGGTGGTGATGAATTAAGATGCAGGAAGTGTTATTAAAAGAGTATTTTGAAAAGTGTCACTATTCTATTTGCCATCTCTACCCATTGGAGTTTTCTTATACCCACTCTGTCTCCTGTGAGATAACTGATGCTAAGCGCAGTGTTCTCTCAATTTCAGATGGTCAAAACTGAAAAACGATAGTTGATCAAAAACTCAATCAGTTATTCAAGTAATAGGATTATACTGCTATTGTAGATGTCAACATTCACTCAGTTAGATCACCTCACTGACTCAAACGAACAAATGCTCGTACAATCAGTCAAGAAGCCTTTAAAGCAGGCGCTGTATGTCAGATTCCTTCGCAGGATTACTGATGAAAATTAATCTTATTGCAATGCGTTCATTGCAACTCTTCGTGGGAGGAATATACTATAATACTTTACATATAACTTCTATTTGCTTATTTAGTATTTTTGATAGGGATAATATTTATTTTTTAGATATAAAATATTATAAAAAATATTTAATAGTTTTAGCGGAATTTATATTTTGTCTACATGTGGTAATCCATTTTACTAAAATTTTCACAAAAATCAATTGTCTCGGACAAGGTGGGTGACTTCCATTCAAAGCGAGTATTTATCGTGTTTGTGTAATAACAAAAATCAAAGTAAAAATCACATTTTCATTACCTTCTTATAAAACGAACTAACAAACAAAATTCACATCAAATTACAACTAAGATTTAAGTGAAGATAATAAAAAAAGAAGTACTATGGAATTCTAGATTTATTCAGAGAGAAAAAATCTGAAACCCAACAAATTCAGGTAGCTATTAGATTCCAATTTACTATGTTCTATAAACCTATAATAGATAAAGATCCTTCAAGGGATGCTGACCTAGAAAGGAGCAGAGCGTGGTGAGGGAGAAATAAGAATTATAGAGATATGAGGTAAATAGTGTTCGAAAAAATTCAAATAACATAATATTACATATGAACTAGTAATTAAATTACCATGGGCACAGCTCGTTTTGCAGGCAAGCTTGAAGCTCGTTTCAGCGTCGCTATAGGAGTTGCTTGCATTTAATTATATTATAATATTATATTATAATTATTATTATTATTATATATTATATTATTATATTAGTATTATATTATAATATAATTAAGTGACGTGTATCATATTTGATTATTATGATAATAGAAAAAGACGATATTAGCGATCACATGATTGTTCCTAATGACATTTTTGTGGTAATAACGAATCGATTACCGTGTTAGGCAAATAGCTATTTTTTGTACTTTTGTCAGGGTGGTGATTTTTTATTTTTTTTGAGAAAAAAATTTTTTTTACTTTTATTATTTTTTTTTTTTTTCAGTATCGAATCATCAGGACTTAAATTTAAACAACTTTTTTTAAGTTCGATATAGTATATTTTGAAAGTGATTATATCAATCTGAAAATCCAATACTAAAAAGGGCCATCTTTGACAAGAAACAGTACTAAAGAGTGTTACAGACTTTCGGGTTACAAGTTTTTGCAAAAGTTGTTGAAAAATGAAAAAATATATATTAAATTCATAATATATATATAAATTGCGATATTGGAATCGATAATTAACGTGAAATAAAGTTGATTAATACTTTAACAGTAAAAATATTATGTTTTAGTATTGATAAATTTACATCAAAAAAAAAAAATGTTTGAAACATGATCCTTTGTAGAAATAGTGTAGAAATGGACCAGTAGCCTGGCATAATTTTTATTTTTAAATTTTTATTTCTATTGAAGTTAATAATTAAATATACAAAAAAAAATGAAATATATAGAAAAAAGGAGGAAAACTAAAAATCATATTTTTTTATAAAAAAAATGAAGTAAAAAAATCAGTTTTTATATCAATTGATTTTAACCGTGCCATCCTTGACTTTTGTAGATCAGCGTTTTTTAGCAACTGGAGGATAAGTTCCAAATTAGTGTTTTTTTTTTTTTTTTAAACATACATAACCTACTAGTATATAAACAAAAGATGTTGTAAAATGGCAAAGGGAATACTAATATCGTTTCCAAATGGCTTTTAATTAAATTTGCAATAGAAAGAGATACAGTAAAATAAATAGAGTTGAACATTAAAACTGTCTTTTGCCGCTTTCTCTGATGTATCGAAGTTCCTTTAATCAAGGTCTAACAAAAAGGAGAAGGAAACCATCTCGAAAGTCTTGAAGAATTGTTTCTTTTTATTCGCAATATTTTAAACTCCAAAATCAGAATCCAGAGACATAAAATATTGTGGGAATAGATCAGAAACAATTAAAGAACTCTAGATTAAGATATTATTCTTGCAATTGCACCATTTTATAACATCCGCGATGGAATTGAGAAAACCAAATAGGGTTCACAATTACCAGAGACTTTGGAGCAATTGGAAGAATCGTGCCAACAAAATTTCAATCTATTTCGAGCACTGTGATAAGGTCGTATTCCTAAATGCTGCCCTATATAATGGGAAGGTGAGAAGAGCCAACATAAAAAATGTGGTAAAAGCTAAGCTGTGAAATCTGGAACAAACGGGGGAAACAAAAATCTTACATAATCTGGTTCAACTTGGGAACTTATAAAACGGTTAATAAAATATAAGTTATCAATAACCAAAGAAAAACCGAATTAAAAAGTTGGTTCCTCTCGATCCAATCCTTGATCGAGACCTACAATGAATAAATCACCTGGGATGATTTGTCTAATCTACGATTTAATTTCTATCTGAAGGACAGAAATTGTCCAAATTTTAATCGCTTTAGCAGTTACTCTTGCTGACATTTGAAGCAACGCGAAATAAAGTCAACTTTGCAATCATTTCTGATTGGCAATTTTCGTAATTCAGTTATTTAATTTTGGATAAATTTTTATTAAAGGTTTTAATAAAAGTTGCGTAAATTAATGGTCATTGTTTAACAATATCACAATTACGCAAAATAACTTCAATAGGTTAGTAATTAAATTTTAATTAATTCAATGCGCCTCCTAGTGGCTGAAGTCTGAATTACTTACATGTTACTAATGATATTTTTGCCCTCATAGGGAATATAAGAATAATTTTACTAGTTACTAGTACAGAAATTAGACTTATGTTAACGAAATTAACATAAAAATGTGATTATAATGTGTAAATTTTAATTTTGTTGTCGATTTAATAATTGAGAAAGCTTAGTTTTTAATTTTTCACAAGCGAATGACCTTTAACCTCACAATACAGGCCAAATGAATAAATTAAAACGTGAAACCAAAATGCAAAAAGAAGATTAAAGTTTTATGTTTTTAAATATGTGTGATATGATAAAGTCACCCTAGTAGAAACGTCATTAAAAAACGGAGAGAAAAAAACTAAATAAAGAGTGGATGGTGTGGAATCTAAATGAGGGTAAACAGTTACTACTGAGTACTATGTCTCTCTCTTTAAAAAAAAGGTAAATAAAGAATTCGAGCCGGTTAAGGGAGATATTTGCTATATACAAATCACTTAGTAGCGTTATTTTTTTTTTATATTTTTAGTGAAATATGTAAAAGTAAGTGACACTAAAAAAAGTTAAAGGAATTTTTTGATACCATTTTTGTAGTAAAGTTTTAATAATATTTGTTAAAGTCACCTCAGGTACATAATTACCATCATTATTGAGCTATGATTTAGAAGATAGGAATGTTTTTCTGGGCAACCATTTTCAGAGCGGATGATACAAGCCTACAAAATTAACATGTATGATAACATAGAGATAATAATTCCCATAGTAATCGCGGATGGGGACCATTGTGTTGATAAGAAATTAAAAGACTTGGAATCTTGGAGAAGAACATTTATTGCAGTAATATGTTGTTAAGTTTTGGAAGGATTGACCAGGAGGTTGTTTAAGTGTGATTGTCTTGAACGATTTAAGAAGGATTGAAGTTCTATATATAATATATATAAATATATCTTATATTATATAGTATATATAGATTAATATATCTATATATAATATATATATATAATATATAATATATATATATAATATAATATATAGTTTGGATATCATATAGTATATTTTGCCTAAGCCAAATTGATGGGTTTTTAGTTAAATTGCATGTTATAACAATTACCAGTACTTATTAAAGATTGTAGTGTGGTTAGTTTTTTCTTTTAATAGTAGACTAAGTATATATTATGTAAGTTATTGACAAGTCCTAGGGTGCTGTGTGGGTTTTACATGAGCATGTTGGGTTATTGGTCCTTTTTCTAGTTGACTGGGACAGTTAATAGGCCCATGTGGTTTCTTATTATCTCTATAATTTATGCTATGTTGTGCATGCTTGCAGTCCTAGCTTCATCAGTACTGTCAAACTATTGACCTATAAGGCTGGTTATTTGCAGCCCACTGTCCCACACCTGCCCTTTCCATATTCTGTGCCATTAATCTTCCTGCATAGCCTGCCTGTACCTGACCCAGGATTTTTCTCATGCTTTATACAGGAAGCTACACTCATTTAAAAGCTAAATAAAGTTAAAATTATCAAGATTTTTTTGTCATAATTAATTTATAATGTTAAATAGATAGCTAAATATTGAATATATCTGTAACTGTGCCAGTCAAATTGTTAAACCAACTTGCATTTTGAAATACAGCTATAGTTATAGTATACCTTAAACAGTTTGAAAGTACATATAAGGAGTGAGTTCATTGGCAGGGATGAAATGTCTCTTAAATTAAAAATGCTGGGAAAAAAGTTCCAGTATAGGATTCGGCCAGATCCAGATCTTTGAGAAAATGCCTGGGTCCAGCTGTATCTACAACTGGATCGTAGATCTCGTACACCTCTATGTATAAGTAATGGTAATGTTGACTTTTCTTTATTTGTCATGAATCATGATCATACAATATTTAAACCCTTTATTACAGTCTCGTGAGAGGTAGTAAATATTCAAAGAAAGAGGGAAAATCTGTTCTGGTTAGGAGAAAGTAGCAGAAGCACAATGATTTTTGGTTATGTAGAAGGAAAGAAAGCATTCTGGAGACACACGAGCATCGAAATTAGGAGATTGAAGATTCAGGAGACGTGTTACAGGAGTATCTAATGTTTACATGGACACACCACCACCTTCAGACGGAAATTTATGAAGATAGTTATATTAGATACATTAAACGAGTTTGAGAAGATGAATTTTAGCCATCTGAGTCTCAGACAAGAGAAAAAGGTTAGGGTTAGAGTTAGAGAGGTGATATTCCACAGAGGCAAAGTTGGAGTTTAAGCCGCGGATGTTAGTAAAGTTAATGTAAAGCCCCGCCTATTCAAATCTGCCATCTTTCACACACCACACCACACACACTACATAACAGCACTACAAATTAGAATAATATACAAAAACAGACTAAAAACAAAAGAAGAAATCGGGATAAAATTGAACAAACTAAATCCTAACTTAAAAATTTAAGTAACTAAATATTAATTAAATAAAAATATACTACTATACACTGAAAAAAATAAAATAAACCTATAAGCATATACTATAACTTTGTAAATTTATTAAACCCTACAACTAAAGAAAAAGAAATGAAAAAATTTAAAACTAAAGCTTATCTTTTAAAACTCCAAACTTTAAACATCGCAGAAACGAATAAATGATTAATACAATTTGATACAATTTAATAAAACTTTCAATTAAAACAAAAATGAGATTTGAAAAAAAACACACACAGCACAATTTTCACTAAGCACAATAACATAATAATAAAATAATAATATAGTAATATAATAAATAATAATATAATAATAATAATAATAATAATCAATAATATAATAATAATAATAAATAATAATAATAATATAATAATAATAATAATAATATAATAAATAATAATATATAAAATATAAATTATATAATACTTAAGCATTTAGTCAAGATTGTTTGTATAATAAGAATTAATTATCATTTTAATAATAATAATAATAATAATAATAATAATAAATAGATAATAATCATAGTTGTATAATAATAATAATAATAATAATAATAATAATAATAATAATAATAATAATAATAATAATAATAATAATAATAATAATAATAATAATAATAATAATAATAATAATAAAAATAATATAATATAATAATAATAATAATAATAATAAGATAAAGATAAACTTTCAAATGGGAGCACTTTCAAACGAGTCTACACTCTACAAGATTAAAACACAATGAGAGGATTGGTAGAGAGATTTGGCAGGGTGGGTATGTAAAAGGAGGGGTTTGAAAGTAAACGTAGATAAGAGTATGGTTATGGTTGTGAGTGATGACAATCCTCGGTGTGAAGTTATGTTAGATGGTGAGCAGCTGGAAAAAGTGTTTGAGTTTAAATATTTAGAATATATGTTGGATGAAAAGGGAAAGGATGATGCAGAGTGTAGTAGGAAAGTTGTGAATGGCAGGAAGGTGGCTGGTGCAATTAAATCCTTGTTGAATGTAAAGGGACTAAGTCTTGAGTGTGCTAGGGTCTTACATGAGGGTATGTCGTTACATGTGTTAATGTATAGTAGAGAGACTATGGTCTAGAATAAGAGATATAGATCTAAAGTTTAATGTGTTCAGATGGACAATCTTAGGGGCGTGTCAGGTGTGAAAAGAATTGATAAAATGAGGAATCAACGTAATAAAGAGTTATGTGGTGTGAAGAAAGGGATAAATTAGAGAATAAATGAAAGTACGTTGAGATGGTTTGGTCATGTGGAAAGGATGAATGACAGTCGGTTGGCTAAGCGGATGTATAGTGGTGAGTGTGTTAGGAATCGACCGGCTGGGAGACCGAAGAAAAAGTGGATTGAGTCAGTAAACGAGTGTCCGAAGGAGAGAAATGTGAGTTTGGCAGAGGCGAGAATGAAGGTGCATAATGGGAGTGAATGGCGGAGGTTTTGTCAAGGGGTATGGTTGTGGTACACCTGTGCCAGGGAATGAACCTTATACTTAACGATATGCCATAGTGATGATCCGTCGCGGTCCCGTGAAGCTCTAGGGTGGATTTTCTGACAGCGAAGAGTTCTCGCTAATAGGTATAGAGGGGGCGGTAAGGCAGAGCTTTCTTTTCGATTTTTGTCATGTTCTTCTACTACTTCTCTTTTCCGATGCACGCACCTTGGGGAAAAAAAGATGATGATATATATACCCGGGATAGGCAAATCGTTTTTGGTTATTCAAAAAGGTCATTCTATTGAACCCACATGGTTCATAGAATGAATGAAATAAAAAATAAAAATAAATAAATAAATAAATAAACAAATAAATATATAAATAAATATATAAATAAATAAATAAATAAATAAATAAATAAATAAATAAATAATTTAACATAAATAAAAATAAAAAAATAATAAATAAATAAATAAATAAATAAATATAAATAAATAAATAAATAAATAAATAAATAAATAAATAAATAAATAAATAAATAAATACTAAATAAATATGCAATAAATAATAAAAAATAGATAATATAAAAAAATAAATCAATATATAATAAATAAAAAATAAGTATATAAATAAAAATTAAAAAAACTAAAAACTAAAAAATAAATAAATAAATAAATAATTAAAAACAAAAAATAAATAAATAAATAATAAATAAATAGTAAAAGTTTAATTAATATTCATTATAGCCGTACATGGTCCCGCACTGGTTGCACTATCACCCTGCACCGCACCGCACTGCACAGCCTCACACCTTGCAACGATCCTACCAACGGATGGAGTTAGCGACATGGTATCTTCGTCAAACTTGGAACCCCTTTTGGGGAGTAGCATAACCTCGTCGTAGACGAGGTTACGTAGCCTTGCACCGTCCCAAAAAAGGAGGTCTGTCCCTCCAGGTAGGAGATGGCAGTGGAAGGATGAAATTTGGTATATATTTTCTTATATGATAACCCAATCGCAGACGAGGTTACATGGCGCCAAGACCATTGGGTGTTGGGGCAGACCCACAATACTTTGGAAATTGACATAGAAGGGTAAAATTTAGTATATATCATTCTTATAAGGTAACCCCTTCGCAACAAAGGTTAACGTCTTCTTCGCCTAAGGTAACCCCTTCGCAACAAAGGTTACGTGTTGCTAAGCCCATTGGGAGTTAGGGCTGAGCCCCAATACCTTGGAAATAGACGAAGATGGATAAAATTTGGTATACACCGTTCTTATAAGGTAATCTCGTCACATCCGATGTTACGTTAAGCTATGCCCATTGGATGTTGGTTCTGAGCCCCAAAACCTTGGAAATTGAAAGAGAAGGATAAATTTGGTATACACCTTTCTTATAAGGTAGCCTCGTCGCAACCGAGATTACGTGACGCTATGCCCATTGAGCGTTGGGGCTGAGCCCCAAAATCAATTGTAAAAAGAAGAAGAGATGCACGGAGTGCATAAGAAAAGAGGAAGATGGAGGAAGGAAGAATGAGGAATAATGAATAATGAAAAAGGATTAAGTTGGCATCGGAGAAGGAATCAGAGTCGTTACCGGTCCTGGTGCTGGAGCCGGTACGATGACGAGTTAGTAAATATTTTCCTAATAATACAATATTGATGTCCTTATATGTGTATAAGGACGTACAAGTTGAATATGAAGGTTTCAAGTTCGTAAAAGGTGTCTGGGTGCAAATTCGTAGGTGGATCCCCAACTGAAATTAAAGAAGAAGAAATGCACGGAGTGCAATACAAAAGGAAGAAGGAGGAAGGAAGAAGGAGGAATGAGAAAAAGTCTCATGTGTCGGAGCAAATGAGCCATTACCTGCACCGGTGATGAAGTCGGTGCGATGCCGAGTTAGTAAATATTCGTTTAATAATACAATATCCTTACTGTTCACATGCCTGATTCTGTTCTAACATGTACAAGCCGTTATTGGTATTGCGTTGCACATAGATAACCCGTTCTGTAAAGGTTGAAAACTTACATTTCTATTCTCAAATCTCAATTTCTTTTTATAAACGTCAAATAATATATCTTTTTTCCTAAGTTGAAACATATATATTTTGATTGCTATTTTTGTTTTATAAGTTCCATTTTACTTTTATACTTTGTGTTTCTTTATTTAAATTTTTAATTTATTTTTAAATTTTAATTATTTTTATATTTTTTTGTAAAAAAATTATTTTATTTTAATATTCGTTTATTTTAATTTTATTTATTTAAATTTATTTCTCAAACTTTATTTATTTTTCAAGTTTATTTATTTAAAAGAAATATACGTATTTTTTAAAACTTTTTATTTAATTTTTATTTTATTTGTTTGAAACATTTTCTTTTTACTAAAACTTTCATTCTTTTTGATGCTTATAACGTAAAAATTTTACCTTTTTCAGACCCTAAAACAGTATATCAAACCATCCATCCACTCCCCCTCCCACCCATCCATGATCTATTGATCTATTGATCAATTGATTCAAGTCATAATTTGAATAACATAACACAAAACTTTTATTTATTTTTATTTTATTTGTTTAAAAAATATACCTTTTTACTAAAATGTTTATTCTTTTTATGTTTATAACTTTTACACATCCTAAATCAGTAAATCAGTAAATCAAACCACATACCCATCCCCTCCCACCCTTCCATGATCTATTGATCTATTGATTCAAGTCTTGGATAAACATAAAATAAAAATAAGTTCTTTGAATAAAATATCATGTTAAAGTGTAATAGTTTACTGATCCTAAAGCAGTAAATCAGTAAATCAAACCACCCACCCCTTCCCTCCCACCTTTCCATGAAATCCATGATCTTCTTGATTTCTAGTCATATTTCAAGTATCAATTTTGGCATAACATAAAAATAAGTTTCTTTAAATAAAATATCATAAACTGTAATAGTTTGTCGACCCTAAAGCAGTAAATCAGTAAATCAAACCACCCACCCCTTCCCTCCCACCTTTCCATGATCTATTGATCTCTTGATTCTAGTCATATTTCAAGTATCATTTTGGATAAACATAACAAAAATAAGTTCTTTAAATAAAATATCATAAACTGTAATAGTTTGTCGACCCTAAAGCAGTAAATCAGTAAATCAAACCACGTACCACTCCTCTCCCACCCTCCCATGATCTATTGATTCAAGTCATATTTCATTATCCTTTTGGATAAACATATCATAAAAAAAATTCTTTGAATAAAAATATCATATTAAAGTTTAATAGCTTACTAACCATAAAGCCGTAAATGAGTAAATCAAACCACCCACCCCTTCCCTTCTCACCCTTCCATGACCTATTGATTTATTTATCTATTGATACCAGTCATTTTTCGAGTATCATTTTTGATAAACATAACAAAAATAGGTTCTTTATAAACTGACCAACGAATATATGCTAACGTAACAAAATTTTCACATCAATAAAGCTAGCATAGTCTAACCTGAGCTAATGATATATTGTACAAAGACAAACCTAACATACCTTATGCAC
>JABUQX010080787.1:65000-78285 GCA_015478945.1 Trachelipus rathkii
TTGCCGATGATGTTTTAATTATTTTAAATTATATTTAAAGAAAAATATCACTTAGGTAATGTAATAAAAAAATAATATTTAATAACCAAATGCAAGATTTCAAGCTAAAACTGCTGTTGCCATACTTTTGATACGTAAGATGTTCGTATTATACTAGTAGTATATATCATATATTATTATATATATATATATATATAGTATAGGGTGGTAAACTGGCTGTGTATATATATCGTATATATATATTATATATATTATGTAGTATATAGTATAATATATAGTAGTAGTATGTAGTATATATAGGTAGTATGGTATTTATTTATATAATATATGTGTGCTATGTGTATTATGATGTTAGTTATGGTGTAAGCGATGCTTCCTTTTTACCAGTCTGGGCGCACATATATGGTTAGCTGGCCTGACAAGGTTATGAGAGCTATGAGGGAGAAAGTGATGATTCGTCTACGTACGGGCGCGATAGCATGAGAAAATCCACTCCTTAAGAAGGAGTACGGAACGAATAATGATTCCAAATTAATATTAATTATTGATAACCGTTATTACTAAAGTAATTTGTTTTTTTTAGATTTTTTTTTTATAGGGTTAATTGAGTTTTCTTTTTTTTGCCTTTCGATATAAATTGTGAATTGGTTTAGTTAATATATTTATTGTATGTTTAGTTTAAGTAGTTAATTGTTATTAAGAGAGACTGGCAGAGAATACTTGGGTAGTGAACTAACCTATCCTTAAACCTACGTGCGCTTGTGTGATGAGCGCCCTCTGATATAGGTATATGTAGAGTGGTATTATAGTGATAGTAAGGGTGTAATATATAGGTATAGGATATATATAATATATATATAAATATATATTATATAGATGATATATATAAGTATATAATATATATATATAGTAGGTATAGTAGTATATGTAGTAGGTAGTATAGTATTATATAATAGGTGAGTATGATATGGTTTATAATATATCGAGTATAGTGTGTGGGTAAGATAGGTTGGCGTTGAGTAGCTAGTGGTAGTGTGTGGGGGTGGTGATGAGTAGTGTTATATAGGTGTAGGTAATGGGGGAGTAGGTATAGTGGTAATAGATATATAGCTAAGGGACTAGTATGATTATAGTAAGGTGTGGGTAGTGCGTTAGTTAGTATGAGTGGGTAGGTACCTAGTGGTGTTGGGGAGTTGGTATAGGTAGGGTTGATAGTATGTATTCGGGGTAAATTGTATGAGTAGGATTGATGGTGGGTGGTGATGATGATTATGGGTTAGCCTTGGTAATATGTAATACATATATAGTATATTTGAAGTACGGGTTATTTAGTAATAATGTAATATGTATATTAATACTATTAATAGGGGTATAGGATATAGTATATATAATATTATGATATATATATAAGTACTATATATAATATATATATATAGTATATAAATATATATATATATAGTATAATGATATATAGGTATATATATATATATAGTATATAGTATATATATATAAAGTTATTACCTCATCTTGTGCTTGGTTCTTTAAGTGAACTGTTTTAAATATTTCATTAAATAAGGAAAATAATTAATTGGAAATGAATTGGAAAATAAAAGACCGAAAAATTGTTGTAATAATTATATTTATATTTCATTTTAAATGTTTTGAAATGATTCGAGGTTTTGTAAACAATTTATTTTGGTAAATAATTATGCACACAAAAAAACACACACTAATCTATACGCGCTCAGACCGACTTGTGAGGAGCACGCCCATTACTATTCTTTCAAGGATGAGGCATGGAGGTATGAGGTATGGAGCTTCTTGAAAGACACAGAACGCCTTACTAGGTGTCATAAGAACCTAACTTTCTATACGTTTAGTCACACCTAAATTTCATCATCAGGAAATGTCTGGCAACCTTTCCATTATTGTAACTAGTTTTTTAGTTTTATATAAAAAAATATATTATCAATATTATAAAAATTAAAATAGAAACACTAAAAAGCATAAAACCAAAATAATTCAAAACAAAACCTTAACGGATTATGGCTACAAAAAATATATAATATTTAAAAACTGATTACCCTCGTAGAACTCTACTCATAACGATCGAGCTTTATTTTGCAACAACCTTTCGGTCAGTAAAAAGTCATTCTTATAGTTGCCATGTATCTTCAATATATATAATGTATTTTAGAATCGACTTAGTTTGAAATAATGTCAATGAGGCTGGATATATTCAAGAAGACAACTCTCATCTTCTTAATAATAAGTAATAATTAACTTAATATATAATATATATAGTAATAGTATAATGTATATATAGTTTAGTGAATAGTATATATTATAGTATAGGTAGTAATATATATATATTATATATATATACTTATATGATATATGTATATAATAGTATATATATATATATATATTTATCTATGAATAATATATATATATATATATATATATATATATATATATAATATATAGGTATATATATATATTTTAGTATGATATATGATAATATATAATATATATATATATATAGTGAGAGAGCGAATATTAAAAAGTAAATTATTTTTTTTTAATTAAAAAATTAAATAATATATATATATATATTGTATAGTATAGTATATATATATATTAATATAGTATAGTATATATATATATATATATATTAGTATAGTATATTATATATAGTATATAATAGAAAGTTGGTAGTATATATATATATATATATACTAATATACATATTATAGTATCTATATATATATATAGTATAGTATATATATATATATATGATATATAGTATATATAGTAGTATATTTGTAATATATAGTATATATTCTTATAGTAATATATATGTATATATATTATATATATATATATATATACTATATAGTATATATATTATAGTGGATATAGTAGTAAGTAATAGACGTATAGTATAGAGTATATATGAATATATATAGTATAGGTAGTACACGTATGGTTGGTATATAAGTATATATATATAGTATGAATTATATATATATGTATATATATATATATTATATAGTATATGATAGTGTAATTAATAATTTGGTATTATATAGTATATATAATGTGTATAGTAAGTTATATTATGGTGGGGTATTAGTATATATATATATAGTATTAATAAATAATATATATATATGAGTATAGCAACTTATATATATATTATATATATTATATATATGTATATATATTATTAATAATAATATATATAATATATATATACTATAGTATATAGATATATATTATATATATATGATATTATATATATATTATAAATATAATATTATATATATGTATATTATATATATATATATATACTATATATATAATAGTATATATATATATGAGTATATATATTATATTAATATATATACATTAAATAAATATATAAATAATAAGTAATATATATATATATAGTATATATATAATATATATATATATATATTAATATATATTATTATATATATATAATATATATATATATACTAGTATATATATATATATATATATTATATATATGTTTATATAATATATATATAATATATATATATATATATATTCATATATATAGTATAATATATAGTATATATATATATATAATATATATATATATATTATATATATATATATATATTATATATATATTATATATAATATGAAATAAGATAGATAGATAATAAATAGATAGATAGATAGATAGATAGATAGATAGATAGATAGATAGGGATAGATAGATAGATAGATAGGTAGATATATAGTATAGATAGATAGATAGATAGATAGATAGATAGATAGATAGATAGATAGATAGATAGATAGATAAATCCTTATTGCCCAAACAGGTTTAAGAAAATAACATACATACATACATACATACATACATACATACATACATACATACATACATACATACATACATAACATACATACATACATACATACATACATACATACATACAACATACATACATACATACATAAAAACAAATACTTAGGTTGGATAGATAGATAGATAGATAGATGAGATAGATAGATTAGATAGATAGATAGATAGAAAGATCTAGAGATAGATAGATAGATAGTATCTAGATAGGATAGATAGATAGAATAGATAGATAGATAGTAAGATAGATAGATAGAATAGATAGATAGATAGATAGTATCTATCTATTTCTCAAGCATTACTGAAAATGCAAAAATATGACCATACATAAAATATACTAGCTGGGTGACCGTCGTCCAGGTACCGTCATTCCATATACATTTTAGTAAATCTCTGATCAGGCCTGTTAGTTGCATCATAGGACCCTTCAGGAAAAAAAATCATAACCCAGGAATGCCTTAATTTTAAAATACTCTTGCAAAGTAAGCTCTATAAATTTCCTCTTACAAGTCGATAGAAAAGGAGACAACTTTATTTCATCAGGTAGAAAATTCCAAACAAATACAGAAATATAAAAAATTTAGTTTTACATTGTCAACTCGTAGGAAATGGCAGTAACAAATTAGTAGTAAAATTTATAACCTCCGTAGCACCATGCACCTGAAGTAACCAGAGCGTGCCAGAAATAATGGTGAATTTTTTATTTTATAATAGTGAGTTTCCAACGAGTAATTTGTTTATAAACGTAACTGTAACTGTTAAATATCTAACATTCCTATAAATATCAGAAAGTATTAGCAACATCAGCATACTGAGCAAAAAGACCTCTAATTATCTTATTCTGAATTAACCTGTATTCCGGTCTCCTTTCGCAATAAGGAAAACCAAGGTAATCCACCAAGACGCAACAGCATTGACATAAACAATATTGTAATATACAGTTGTTTAAGAGCTTTCGAGTTAAAAAACTTACAAATTAGCAAAAAATGACTTTCAAGAGTCGTTGAAGAATTAGATTATTTATATAATTGACCTGTTTCATAGGAAACTCAGATTCTCATCTATCAAAACTCCAAGAATATTTTAAAAAAGCGAATTTTTTTTTTATGAATCTCATCCACAAACTCTTTTCGATATACATGTTCTAATCCTGGCCAAAGTATAAAAAGCCAATGGACTTGTTTTATTTGTTTTTGCAGCATTAAAGAGAGAACCTGCTAAACAACACCAATCAATAAACAATTTCAATTTCCTCTCATGAAGAGAGCAAAAGGGCTTATTATGAAGTCTTTTACAAAAGTTCAATTATCTCTGCATACATCCACAAGAGACAAATGTCCTAACAAGCAGATTCAGATCATTAATATACTATTTAAAGAGAAGAGGCCCCGGACAGCTTCCCTAGTACACAATGTTAAAAAATATAATATTATTATAATGTCATGATATACCTTATATAATATATATGTTAATTTTATATATTTATATATTCTTTTTATTGTTTTTGTTATTTTTATTATTATGGCCAACTGAAGTGAAGCTTTGGAAATAATGACCTGTTTCTAATAAAAACCAAAACAAATTAATTGAATGAATAATTTATTTATTTGTTTCATCTCTGTTATAAATAACACATTAATAATGACTAAAAATTCAATATAAAGAATATTTTTTAGTGAACAACTAAAAAGATTTATTTTTTGATCCCATTTTTCCCTTGCCTGGTTTTGTGTTACAGCAATCAGCTTCAAGCGAAAGTCAAGTCATGCTTAGATCTGCAAAAAATGATGCAAGAAAGTGGATTTTGGCAAATAAAAATTAGGATTGGGCAAGGTGCCCGACCCTAATATACATCTAAGGAGCAAGACTTGTGTTTCTTTGCTCTGCCTATTTGGCAATAACAAACATATTATTAAAGAATCATCAACAATCAGTGGCCAACTGATAATAAAAAATAATAATACCTAAATGAAAACTAATATAATTTTTTATTTTTTTTTTCATGAGATAAAAACAAAGAAATATTTTGGCCTAGTACATACTACTCCATACAGTGAAGAAGGCCAAGTAGTATTATACAACAGGCCAGCCTAGAAGAGGGCCTTATCATTTCTCTATCATATATTCAGACAGAAGACAAAATTCAGTTTCCTACTTGGAAACTTCCAACAAAGGTGAGATCATTTTTTAAAGACTTGGGTTTTGTATGCTGACTAATCCAATCTTGGTCTCACATTCATTTGTATGAATGAATTAGAGGGTGAAAGGGGATCTAATTATTAAATATTAACCAATTTGCTTTAAACTATAACTATAGAGTGAATAAATAATAAATTTTGAATTTCCATTTTTTATAATAATGAATAATAAATAAAAATTAATAATAATATAAAGATAATAATAATATAATAATAATAATAATAATAATAATAATATAATAATAATAATAATAATAGATGAATAATAATAACAATAATAATATAATATGAGAAGTTCTATAAAATCCTATCTTGTCAGAAAAGGATTTGGGCTCTGGATTTGAACATGAAGCATTTTGTGTAACAAGCAAGAAGGAAATCAGCAAGTTAGAGAAGAAGAGTTCTATTTCCCGGCGGGCCTTATATAAAAATATCTCCCTTAAATTCAATGTAAATATTTATACATTTATAATTTTATATAGTAAATTTTAAAACTAAAACTTCTTTGAATTCTCCCCTTCTCTAAATTATTTTCTTCATTAATATTTTTCATGCATAAATTTTCTGTTATGGCGCAATGGACAGGATGGTCCTTTCACGCCAAGTAATTGCTGAGTTCCTTCTGTCTGGTATATGGTCTTAGAAAAATATATAGGGCCTATTAAAACTGTATTAAAACTATAAACATTAATAATAAATAAAATAGGGTCTGATAAAAATATAAAAGCCTGTATAGAAAATATATGGCCTTGTGAAACCACATAGGCCTATTGAGACAAAAGTTATCAGGTATTGAAATATAAGTAAAAAATAAACAGTTTGAAGCCACATAGGGCTATCGAGACAAAAAAATTGAAGCCACATAGGCCTATCGAGACTGACAACATATTATAACAAAAAAAATATACGGTACATAACTTATGTACTGTATAGTGTATACTATATAGTTATTGACGATTATTAATATTAAGATTATAAAATATATAAGTTGAAGCCACATAGGGCTATCGAGACTGACAATAAAAATAAATAAAAAAAAAAAAAAAAAAAAAAAAATAAATAAATAAATAAAATATATATACTGTATATTTAATATTATTAATATTATTATAAATATTACTACTAATTAAGCATATAAAACAAAAGATCAATTTTTCAATATGGATGTAGTGGACCCAAATATAGAATTAAAATTTGTTGAAGAAATAATTAGTGACGGGGCAAGCCCAACCTCATTATTTCAACAAGTTTCAAACAAACAAAGAGGGACAAAAAGGGCCATTGTTACAAAATTGATAAATAAGATCACAGCTGATATAGATTTATATACTGATAATGAGTTAAAGGGTCTCATCTTAAATTTAAAAACAAAATTAAAAGAAGTTACAGAGTTGGACAATAAAATAATAAATGTTTATGCTGACTGTCAAGAATTCACATTTGAAAGCGCAGATAAAATTTGTGTGGAAAAAATGAGTACTATGCCTTTGGCATCTCATCTCTCATAAGTGAAATTGAAAATAAAATAAGTCCTATGCAGAATATTTCTTCTAATAATAATCATAATGAAACTGGTTTCTCTGGTTTAAAACGACCCGAACTCCAGCTCCCTGAATTTGATGGAAAGCCTGAAGACTTTGATAGGTTCATAAAAAACTTTGAAGAAATAAATGGATAGAGAGAGAATTACAATAAATTGTGCTAAACATTCTTGTCTAAGGAAACAACTCAAAGGTCCAGCAAAAATTTTATACAAAAAAGCCCATTGGCAGATATGGATTATGAATATGGCAAAAAATTTGCTTAAATGTGCCTTCAGTAATAAAACCTTACAACAATATTCAGTTATTGACAACTGGAATAAATTAAATTAACCAATATTTTATAACTTGGATCAGTTGATGCAAATTGAGTAGAAGTCCAAGCTAGATAGCTTAAATAACTAGTTAAGGGTGGAATTTGTTCAATACTTTTTGTGGAATAGTTTGCTCCAGAACAATTAAAACCCAATTATATCAATATTTACAATAATACTTTATCGCAATTTAGATGAAATTTAAATTAATGCATTTGAAGGTTCATAATAGAATGTGGGGGAATGAGTGGGGTAAGTAATACAAAAAACAAATGCAAATACATACACTACTAAAACAACATCACAAGTTGAGAAAAAAGCAGTAGCTTTAGCTACTAATATTGATGTGAATCAAAAACAAAAAACAAATACTGAAACAACAAAAAGGGTGGGTTGTTCCATTTGTCAAACATTACAAACATCAGATTGTATGGACCCTATAAATTGTATAGTTGCCCAACTTTCAAAACACCTGAATCCAAATTGCAAAAAATTAAAGAATTGGGAGGTTGTATTAAGTGTGGATATTTAAATCATAAAATTGAAACTTGTAAGTTCAAATTTAGTAATATATGTAGAAATTGTAATTCATGGCACTCCGCATTTTTATGTATTTAAAAAACAAAGTGGAACCTAATTTCAAACTCCAAAACCAAAATAATAAATAACAAACAATTTTGCTACTTGCCTGAAGATGGTTATCTACAGGTGTACATTTTAGTTCATCAACATTGGTTGAGTTCTGCTCTGTTGCATTATTTTTATTTTATTATTTTTTTGGTTTTTAAGTTGAATTAGGTCCACTTTGTTTTTAATACATAAAAATGCGGGTGCCATGAATTACAGTTTCTACATTTATTACTAAATTTGAACTTACAAGTTTTCAATTTTATGATTTAAGTACCCACATTTAATACAACCTCCCAATTCTTTGATTTTTTGCAATTTGGATTCAGGTGTTTTGAAAGTTTGGCAACTATACAATTTATGGTCCATACAATCTGATGTTTGTAATGTCCTGAACAAATGGAACAACCCACCCTTTTTGTTGTTTCAGTGTTTGTTTTTTGTTTTTGATTCACATCAATGTTAGTAGCTAAAGCTACTGTTTTTTTTTCTCAACTTGTGATGTTGTTTTATTAGTGTATTATTTGCATTTTGTTTTTGTATTTACTACCCCACTCTTCCCAATTCTATTATGAACTTCCAAATGCATTTTTAAAATTTTCATCTAAATGTGGATAGTATGTATTTGTAATTATTTGGATATCATTGGGTTCAACATGCGTCCGATAAAATGTTCGAGTGCAATGAATTGACAAATCACCTTACTAGTTATTTTTTAAGCTAATCTACTTGACTTTTCCTATTCAATATTTGGCATCACTGATCCAAGTATAAAAATCATTGGTTAATTTTAATTTTTCAGTTTTTCAATAACTGAATATTGTTGTAAAGTTTTATTACTGAAGGCACATTTAAGCAAATTTTTTTGCCATATCATAATCCATATCTGCCATGGGGCTTTTTTTTGAATTAAAATTTTAGCTTGACCTTTGAGTTGTTTCATTAGACAAGAATGTTTAGCACAAATTTATTGTATTTCTCTCTATCCATTATTTCTTCAAAGTTTTTGATGAACCTATCAAAGTCTTCAGGCTTTCCATCAAATTCAGGGAGCTGGAGTTCAGGTCGTTTTAAACCAGAGAAACCAGTTTCATTATGATTATTATTAGAAGAAGAAATATTCTGCATAGGACTTATTTTATTTTCAATTTCACTTATGAGAGATGAGATGCCAAAGGCATAGTACTCATTTTTTTCACAAATTTTATCTGCGCTTTCAAATGTGAATTCTTGACAGTCAGCGCATAAACATTTATTATTTTATTGTCCAACTCTGTAACTTCTTTTAATTTTGTTTTTAAATTTAAGATGAGACCCTTTAACTCATTATCAGTATATAAATCTATATCAGCTGTGATCTTATTTATCAATTTTGTAACAATGGCCCTTTTTGTCCCTCTTTGTTTGACTAGAGATAAAACTTGTTGAAATAATGAGGTTGGGCTTGCCCCGTCACTAATTATTTCTTCAACAAATTTTAATTCTATATTTGGGTCCACTATATCCATATTAAAAAATAACTTTTTGTTTTTATATGCTTAATAGGTAGTAATATTTATAATAAATATACACAGTATTATTATACAGTACATAAGTATAATATTTATTTATTTATTTATTTATTTATTTTTTAATATATTGTCAGTCTCGATAGGCCTATGTGGCTTCAACTTATCTATTTTATAAGTTTAATATTAATAATCGTCAATAACTATATAGTATACACTATACAATACATATGTTATGTACCGTATACTTTTTTTGTTATAATATGTTGTCAGTCTCGATAATCCTATGTGGCTTCTAATTTTTTTGTCTCGATAGCCCTATGTGGCTTCAAAACTCTTATTTTTCTTATGTTCAATACCTATAAGTTTTGTCTCAATAGGCCTATGTGTTTTCACAAGGCCAAATAATTTTTTTATTTTTTTTTTTATGAGACCCTATTTTATTTATTATTAATGTTTACAGTTTTAATACAGTAATAGGCCCTATATATTTTTCTAAGACCATATACCAGACAGAAGGAACTCAGCAATTACTTGGCGTGAAAGGACGAATCCTGTCCACTGCGCCATAACAGAAAATTTATGCATGAAAAATTAATGAAGAAAATAATTAGAGAAGGGGTGAATTCAAAGGATTTTTAGTTTTAAAATTTACTATATAAAATTTTAAATGTATAAATATTTACATTGAATTTAAGGGAGATATTTTTATATAAGGTGGAAATGAAACTCTTCTCCTCTAACTTGCTGATTTCCTTCTTTTCTGTTACACCAAAATGCTTATTGTCAAATCCAGAGCCAATCCTTTTCTGAAAGGATAGGATTTTATAGACTCTTCTATATTATTATTATTATTGTTATTATTATTATTATTATTATTATTATTATTATTATTATTATTATTATTATTATTATTATTATTATTATTATTATTAATTATTTTTTATTATTACTTTTATATATTATTAATGTATTATGTATTAATAAATTCCAAATTTATTTTATTTATTCACTCTATAGTTATAATTTAAAGCAAATTGGTTAATATTTAATAATTAGATCCCCTTTCACCCTCTAATTCATTTATACAAATGAATGTGAGACAAAGATTGGATTAGTCAGCATACAAAACCCAAGTCTTTAAAAAATGATCTCACCTTTGTTGGAAGTTTCCAAGTAGGAAACTGAATTTTGTCTTCTGTCTGAATATATGATAGAGAAATGATAAGGCCCTCTTCTAGGCTGGCCTGTTGTATAATACTACTTGGCCTTCTTCACTGTATGGAGTAGTATGTACTAGGCCAAAATAGTTTCTTTGTTTTTTAATCTCATAAAAAAAAATAAAAAAATTATATAAGTTTTTTTGTAGGTATTAATTATTGTATATTATCAGTGGCCCACTGACTTGTTGAATGAATTCTTTAATAATATGTTTTATTTTTGTTATTGCCTAAATAGGCAGAGCAAAGAACACAAGTCTTGCTCCTTTAGATGTATATTAGGGTCTGGCACTCTGCCAATCCTAATTTTTATTGCAAATCACTTTCTTGCATCATTTTTTGCAGATCTAAGCATGACTTGACTTTCGCTTGAAGCTTGATTTGCATGTAAACAAACCAGCAAGTGAAATGGGATCAAAAATAAATTTTTTAAGTTGTTCACTAAAAAATTTATATAAATGAATTTTTAAGTATTATTAATGTTATTTTATAACAAAATGAATAAATAAATATTATCATTCTATTAATTTGTTTTTTTTTTTATTTAAGAAAAAGGTCATTTTTTCAAATCTTCAACTTCCAGTGGGCCATAATAATAAAAATAAAAAATCGAAGGCATGATAAATGAAATAATATAAAATTAACATATATATTATATAAGGTATATCATACATTATATAATATATATTTTTAACATTGTGTACCTAAGGGAAGCTGTTCCGGGGCCCTCTTCTCTTTAAATAGTTATATTATGATCTGAATCTGCTTTGTTAAGTGACATTTGCGTCCTTGTGATGTAATGCAGATGATATTGAAACCATGTAGTGGAGACTTCAAATAGCCCCTTTGGCTCTGTTTAATGGAGAGGAAATGAAATTGCCGGATCGGAAAGTTGTTAGTTTTAGCAGGTTCTCTCGTACCAATGCTGCAAAACAAAAAATAGATGTGTATCTGTATATTCATCTTTGCAAACCCGCAACAATACCTCGACACGTTGATGATCACTCCAATAAAAATCGCTTTTTAAATATCTTGGAGTTTCAATTGATGAGAATCTGAAATTTCATGAACTGTCCAATATTATATAATATCTAATTCTTCACGACTCTTTGAAGTCATTTTTTGCATATGTAGTTTTTACACTGAAAGTTCTTATCTTCATACAAAATATTGTTTATCAATGCCTGTTGCGTCTTGGGGGAACTTGGGTTCTTTTGCGAAAGAGACCGAATACAGGTTAATTCAGAATAAGAAATATATTAGAGGCCTTTTTGCTCAGTAATGGTTGATGTTGCTATACTTCTGATATTATAGAAAATGTTGGTAATCTTTAAAGTAAGTTACGTTTAATAGCTAATTACTCGTGAACTCTTATAGTAAAATAATAAAATTCATTATTTCCTGAAACTCTCTTTGCTTCAGGTGCATGGTGCCAGCTATGAATTGCGTTCTACTACTAATTTTGTACTGCCATTTCCTAGAGTTGACAATGTTAAACTAAATTTTTTATATTTGATTTGTGTTTGGAATTCTCTACCTGATGAAATAAAGTTGTCTCCTTTTCTATCGACTTGTAAGAGGAAATTTATAGAGCTTACTTTGCAAGAGGTAATATAAATAAGGATTCCTGGGTATGATTTTTTTTTCCTGAAAGGGTCTATTGGCCATTTCAATGGCTTTCTCAGAGATTTAAATAAATTATTTATATTAGTTTTAATTTTTCTATTATTGTTTAAAGTTATATATTTTATGTATGGTCATATTTTTGCATTTTCAGTAATGCTTGAGAAATAGATAGATTACTAATCTATCTATCTATCTATTATCTATCTATCTATCTATCTATCTATCTATCTATCTATTTATCTATCATCTATCTATCTATTATCTACTATCCTCTTATCTATTCTATCTATCTATCTATCTATCTATCTATCTATCTATCCTATCTATCTATC
>JABUQX010080788.1:0-5000 GCA_015478945.1 Trachelipus rathkii
ACGGTAGGAAAATCTGGCCTTCTTCTCTTTCCTCTTCTTCCACCCTTCAAAGCCCTTTAGCAAAAAAGTCTATCACTCCCCTACATCTCTTCTTCTTCTTCTTTTATTCAGCAATGGAGACCTCCTCCGGGGGTTCCAAACACCATTCTCCTTCTCTCGTTCCTCTTTCTCTCCTTCTTCTCTTCGCACTCCGTTGCATTCTACTATTCTTCTATACATTTATACAAATTTCACTTCTAAGGAAAATTTTCCGATCTGGAAGAACCAGTACCCCTTCTCCGAAGGGGTGCACTCGTCCGGAACCTCCATTCCAGCAGACGGAGGCTACGGCACAAACAAACAACCCGAAAATGAGATTGATACGTTCGCGCAAACATATTTTATTATTTATATTAAATTATATTTAATTTTTTTTCTATATATTTTTTTTTTAAATTTTTTTTTTGATTTATTATTATATTATTCTAAAAACTTTTTTTTTTTTTTTAAATTATTCAAATTTATAAATTATGATTTATTTATAATTTATTTATTTATTTATTAATTTATTTACTTTATTGATATTTATTTTCTTTAGTTTTATTTATTTATTGTTTTATTTTTTTATAATATCGTTCTATTGCTTACCCTGCGGTACAAATAGATACGACCTTATCGTGGTCAAAATACCGTGTCAACTTCGGTTTTCACTTCCGGCCTGCAATTACTCATACCCTACTACAGCGGTATTCATCGTACT
This sequence comes from Trachelipus rathkii, assembly GCA_015478945.1. Classification (NCBI taxonomy): domain Eukaryota; kingdom Metazoa; phylum Arthropoda; class Malacostraca; order Isopoda; family Trachelipodidae; genus Trachelipus; species Trachelipus rathkii. The sequence continues at coordinate 740 of JABUQX010080788.1, forward strand.
ATCGAATGATATGCTTATAATAATTTCTTTCGGATTATATTTTTCAGGTCAACCAGACACCGTCGAAAGGACGATTTAAATCGAGTATAGGGGTAAAAACATCGAAATAAATCAATTGAAAACCATCCAAAAATGATCTTATCGATTATTTAAAACCTGCTCTAGGAATCAAGTAAAACCCCCTTTGGGGGTCTAAGCCCCCTTTTGGGGAAAAAAATGTTAAAGACCTGTGAGTCAGCTCAAAAAACCTCTGAAAGATCGCGTTTTCCAGACCTTAAATTACGGTCTTCCTCGACATTATATAAACTCTGAACCTTGGACTCATAGTCAATAACTCTTTTAAAAACCAAATGTTGCCAAATGTTGCTTTGCTATACATTAGCAAAATTAGCATGCAACATTGTCACTGCATACAGTTGGCTGTCAGTTGTCCACCCCTTACTTAATAATTATATAAATATAATAATATACTCTAATAAATAATATATAGTATTTATATAAATAATATTTAAATAACTTATTCTAAAGATGTATATTATATTATTTAGTTTATTAGAAATAAAAGTGTAATAAATAATACTTTATAAAATTTATTAGTATATCTATATATATATATTTATATTATAATTATTGTATATATACATATAATATATTATAATATAAAATATCATATATCTAGTATTCATTATATATATATAAATATATTAGGAATATAAATTGTATGAGGATATTTTGTTACCTGTGATTATATGGTTTATAGAGATGAGACTTATTGGTCTAGGAGAAGACATATAGATCTAAAGTACATGTGTTCAGATGGACAGTGGACAATCTTAAGAGTATTATGTCTGTGAACCCTTCATACAATTCAATCATTGGGAGTTTTTAAAGATGCACAGTAGTCAAATACAATAGATTCCTAAATTGTGTGGTGTGAAAAAAAGAGTAAATGAGAGAAATGAATGAAAGTACGCTGAGATGGTTTGGTCACGTGAAAGGATGCGCTAATTATGTATATGGTTGAAGTGCGTTGCATATGATGTTAAAGAGTGTGTGCTCGGGAATCGATCCTGCTAGTGGAGACCGAAGAAAAAATGGATTGAACCAGTTAAAGGAATGCTTGGAGGAAAGATAATGTGAGTTGCAGAGGCTAGATGAAAGGTACATAATATGATGTGAATGGTTCCGGCGTTTAGTTGATGGGATGTTGTGGCCCATTGGCCAAATTGATTAAGACCTCTACATTGGCTAGATGCCATAATTGAGGTTTCCGTCGCGGTCCCGTAGAAAGCTCTATAGGGATTTTCTGACTGAGATTGAGAGTTTCTCACAAAAAATGCTTATAAAAGGACGGTAAGCTTGGGCTTTCTTTTCGACATTCATCATATCTTCTACCACCTTTCTGTTTTTAGTGCATACTACGCAACCTCCACTTCCTCAGTCTTTGGGAGAGATGGAGGGTGATGATATCTATATATATATATATATATAGTATAATATATACGTATATATATAATATACTACCTATATATATATATATATATATATATATATATATATATAGTAGTATATATATAAATATATATATATAATATATATATAATATATATTATAGTATATATATATAGATATAATATATAATATATATATATATATATATATATATAATATATATATATATATATATATATATATATAATATGTATTATTATATATATATATTTGAGAGTATAATATATATATTTGTATGTATTTTTATGTGGTTCAAGTATTGGTTACACAATCTAATAATATAAAATATATATATATATATATATATATATATATATGAGTATATTTATATAGACATGGGAAGTGGATACAGTTACTATGTCAAAGACGCTTTATATAATGATATATCTATTATATATATATATATAAGGGATGGAGCGAAGCGATTTTTGCTAAGCCGCGGGCATATGTGGATGACTGCTTCTTAAATTTTTCCAACAACCGCGTCTCGCGTTTGCGGTTGCTAAGGTTCTTAAATTTCGACAACCAGCGGTTCAGGTTGCGGTGCGCGTTGTACATTAAAAACAAAATTTAACATATTGCTTTGTTACTTACTACAACTAGATACAGATCCTCACTCAAAAACTTACCATTATAATGAATAATAATAATATTAATAATAATAATAATAATATAATAATATTACTAATCATCCCAATTTAAATCCTGATAATATAAATTCACGTAGTAACATAATAATATAGACAATGTTACAACCTAATAATAATATAAGAATAAAATAATAATAATAATATAATTAAATTATTATTATTATTTGATTTATATATTATTATGTTATTATTATTTTATTATTCCATTGATTATTATGATTATTATATATTATTATATTTATTAAATTATTTTATCCTTGAAAATTTACTAAAATCTCTAACGTCTTTAAGGGAGATCTTCTATAGCAAAAATCTCAATAACTCTATTCCAATACGAGTTAAAAGATAAAATTGTTTTTTTTGTAAAGATTGAAATTGCTATGCGATATATCTAAAAAAATATTCTTATGAAAAAAATTCGACAGTACATATAAAATCTTGTAAGATTTTTTTTTTTTTTTACAAATGAGAAGTTATTATATTTTTTTTTTTTTTGATTTTCCCAAAATAATTTTTCATAAATTCATTTTCGGGGGGAGGTATTTCATTTTTTTTGCACTAAAAATATACGTCCAATTCAGGTGTGGGCCAATAAATTTGATAGTTAGACACCTTTATTGAAAATTTGTTTTTTTTTAATCCCAAAAATTATTAACAATCTCTGAAAGGTACTTTCAAAACTTTGAACATTTGAGAAATGGTCATTACTTATAGTCTGGACACCACCCTAAGCTTCACCAAAACTATTATATATAAACGATCATAGATATGTTTTACTATGATTGAAACTTTTAAGCAAGGAGGGAACCAAACATGAAAAAATAAATTTTTTCTTGATTTTTTTTTACATGATTTTATTTAAACCGCTTCACAATCTAGAACCATGGACTCTCACGTTGTTATCGATGATGTTTTGGATATACAGTCGGAGCACAATTCCGCTACTCCTCCACCTGTGGATGTTGCATCAAATATGCCATATTCTGCAAACATATCTAATCCTTTGCCACGGAATCACAATATTCTCATCATCATCGTTCCATTAATATTGATCGTTTTGCGCATACGGTTCCTTCAATACCTCTAATTATTGGTTATAAAAATAATGAATGGCAAGGAATACACCTTAGTGCTTGGCTCCGTTGCCTAGATAATTATTTTGACGAGGAGGGAATCTTTACAGATGTCGAAAAGTTTCGAGCGTATGGTCGTTTTATTAATCACAAAGATGGATATTATGTTCTTCTAGTCAGTTTATTGTTTTGTTAATTATCACATGCTTCGTATTGTACGGTTTTTAACATTTCCATATTAGTCTGGTGTCTTCTCAATTCAAGAAGATTGTGTTCAGTTTTTGTAAGTAGATATTGTCCCTTCATTCTGCTTCAGCGAATAGCTTTTGAACTTATTAAATTATTTTATTCTGGTATGACGGTTATCATTGTGACTAGGTTAATGTTCATCTTTACCGGAATTTTTATCTGAATCTCAGAAAACATTGCAGGAATTTCTAGATTCTACCGCATCTCATCATCAGGTGGAATTCACGGCTGAACAATGCAGACTATTGCTGTTTTCGAGTCTTTACTCCAACGTGAAATAACAGTATCATAAACTGATTACGGAAAACTTTAACGTTTCGAATTCAATTCCGAAGCAAATACAGGTGTATTCAAAGAAAAATAAATCTTTTAATAACGGTAAAATGGCTTCTTTATCTTCTAAAAATGTGGATTCAGCATCTACCTACTCCAATGTTTATTCTACTAAGCCGTGGCAGATTCATATTCTCGATCACAAAGTAATCGTTCTTTTAATAATTTTAATAATTCGTTTTCTTCAAATCAAATTAATCGTAATCATCCTTTAACTCACACAAGTACTCACAATTTCAATATCCGTCAAACTCCGTAAATACTGTTCGCACTACGAAGGTATTTTGCACCAACTGTGAACGACACTAACACAGTACAAACTCGTGCGTGTTTCCTTCGTTTTGCAGTCATTGTTGGCAATATCATCCCAGAGGATCAACTCCAGCTTGCGCTAAAACGACCTGGAACCCCTTTAGTGTCGAGGCCTTACGAAGAGTGAAATTT
>JABUQX010080789.1:0-2500 GCA_015478945.1 Trachelipus rathkii
TCTGGCACACAAGACACACCACACTCTGCTACTCTCTTTCTCATTTCTCTTGTCCTCTCTCTCTCTCTCTCTCTCTCTTCTCTCTCTTTCTTCTCTCTCTCTTCTCTCTGTCTCCTCTCTCTCTCTTCTCTCCTCTCTTCTTCCCTCTCAATTATAAGTAAAACTCATTTTGGCAGGCCAGCGAATAATCTAACATAGCAAACTTTTAACATCAGAAAAGCTTATTAATAACGGGTTCCAGATTTTCGGATCAATCGTTTTCTTGGACCGATCATGATGACAAGTTTCCTATCGTTCGAAATGAAGCTCGCTCAATCTCCCCTCTCAGGATTGAGAGTCTTAACACTGAAATAAGAGTGCACACACACACACACACTTCGGAGCCTTTCACAATCTCTCTTCGGTAAATATTCACTATCAATTATTACCGCCGATTCAACACACACACAACATACTATATATATATATAATATTATATATATATTATATATATATATATATATATTATATATAATATAATATATTATATTATATATATATATATATATATATATAATTATATATATATATATATATATAATATTATATATTATTATATATAGAATTATATACTATAACAAATGAACGTGCATGTAAGACATAATAATAATTAATATAAAAATAATACAACAAAGAAATATATATTATATATATCTATAATATATATATATATATATATATATTCTACACTATAGTTGATATTATATATAACTATAACATTAGACAACTATTATTACGATCAATATATTCATCATTTACTTTTTTATATTAACTAAATAAATTATATGATCCCTTTTTATTATAAATGTTTAAAATTTTAAATAACGACTTAATACATAATTCATAAATAGGGCTCGTGAAGATTATACATCATAAAGATAAAATAAAATAGTATTTGACCTACTAACATGTGTACGCATTTTGTCATTTAAGCAAAGGTCTCTTCCTCCTAGTGAGGAGCAAATCTTTTGCATATTTCTCATACCTCAAAGGGATATCCTATATACTTTTTCATACTATATCCTTAAGGTTTAATCTATTAATTAAAAGCTATTACATTTAAGTTGCTCTTTGATTTTATAGAGGTTTTGATGGTTGTATATTGAATGATATTGACATTTGAGTGTACCTTACACATATTTTTATAAAGTAATATATTAGAGCAAATCTAGCAAAGCTATAGAATATATAAAATATTAATAGTAGTCCAATTGAGTGCACACAAATTGGAGATGGAGTCTGGATGAACTATTATTTACAGTATTTGCTGTGTTGTAGTAAATAGCAAACAATAGATTATAGAACTCTTAGCAACCTCTTAGATAATTCTCTAATATAGTAAAATTTATTATGTTTAAATCCTGCGCAATATGATATCTCTAACCAAAAAAAATTTACTAGATTAATAAATCACGGCACAATCACCCCCCACCCCCCTAACAATAATCCTTCTATAAACATTATACGTAGAGACTTACTAATCACATACTCTTTAACATATAACTCAAGAAATTCTCTCTACCAAACCTTCATTTATTAACTGTCTAATTGCAATTATATTTTTGCTCTGTGCTGCCATATTATTTTAATAGGAAACCGATTAGAAATGGTTAAATCTCTGAGTTAAGTTTTTACTTTTATTTTTTCTGTATTTTAATTGTAAAATGATCTCGATTAAGGCAGTACTTTATTCATGATATACTTTGGTAGATTTTAGCTTTGTAAAGATTTTAAGACATATTTTCATCGTTTCAGCTGAAGTCAACTAGTCAAGAATTTAGACTTAGGGCCTCCCTACCTAAATGAATTGGCCAAATGAATTCCAAAGGTGAAACTATCAATACTATAAAAAAAAAGTGAAAGAGAACTTTAAAAAAATGCCCTGAGAGGAAAATCCACAAAGCAGTATGTTGACTCTCCGATTTGTACGTACGAGGAGTTGGTAAGAAAACTCTTGGATAGCTATCAGAAGCTTGGATGAGTTTATTTAGAGTAGTAAATCAAATCTAATAAATAATGATAATGATATCATAATATAATACTAAATGTTTTTATAATAATTTGAAAATTTTCTATATTAGTTATGTAATTGTTCTAAAATCACTATGTTTTATTGAATCAAGTATTTTCCAGTTAGTAACGTATTTATGATTTCGTTAAGTATAAAACACGTTTAAATAGATTATGTTACGAAGACTTTGCACAATTGCATTGAAATTAATAAAATAATAATAATATAATAATAATCCTAAAATACAGCAAAATAATGCAGTGCTCTTATTATAAAAAATAATTAAATTATATAAATGTATTTGAAATATTTATTATAGTTCCAAATTAGATGGTATCTGTTGGATAACTTAAGTAATTCTTGATAGATAATAATCTATAGAAAAGAACTTATAGGGCTTTAACCTAAAATGTGGTTGTTGATGTGTACTATATAATAGTATTAATCATA
>JABUQX010080789.1:7500-22500 GCA_015478945.1 Trachelipus rathkii
CAAGGCACTTTAGGATCGCACACGCAACAAAAGTGCTCTGTCACATGTGAGGAAAATGATCGTCATCCGACTTGACAATAAGATATATTATTTTCAAAATCCTATACTGATACTAATAAGCAAATTTTTTATGCGTGACTAAAAAATACCGAATTAAATTATATAAATTAATCAATCACAATAAAAATATATTCATTAACTAAGGTAATACTCTTCATGGATCAGTCGAATAATAATAAAAATTTAATCTATATAACTCATTATATTCAGGTAGTTGAATAATAAACAATCCTTCTTTATTTTTTATTTTATTCATTATTTATATACCATAATAATATAATGTAATAGTATGTCAATGAATTCGATAAGATTAATTATATAGTATTAATATTATTTTATTTTTATTTTATTTTTTATTAATTTAATAGTATTTTAATAAATAATAATAAAAAAAAAAAAATGAGTACGATAATCGAGATACAAATATGAAGGTAATACGATCAATTACAAAGATGAAAATAAGATAAATCATACTATGAAAGTGAAGTATTTTAAGGTTTCTTCCAGGATAAATTAGCAGCGAGAGGTTTACCTATATTACTAAAAAATAATACATAATAAAGTAGTAAAATTATGGAGCAGTCTATTATCTTTTAAACAATCTTTTATACTATCACAGTTAAAGTGCAAATCATCAGGAGAGAGGCAACCTAGATAAAGTGTGACGAAGTGTTGTATGCCTCTAAAAAAGATCTACAGATTCAAAAGTAACTAACTGTATATATTAACAGACAGACACTTGGAAAGGCACGAGGAACGATTAAATTACAGAATCTGTAGAGGCACAAGGCGTATAATATGTAGAGGAGAATTAAACATTCCAAGGTGGCAGTGACAAACATTAAGAAAGTGGAAGACTAATCCACACAAACACGCACGGCTATGGAGTCATGGAAGTGAAGGAAGCAGACCAAAGAAAAGAGAGATATCTCTAAAGACTATTTGAGTGAGTAAATTTATGAGCAAATATCCACAAAGGCACTTAACTAGCTCCCACAAATACAGTGCTAGTGACGACATGGATATACATCAGAACCCTACATATGTGTGATGACTAGAAGGAAGCGTATATCGTGTAAAAGGTTAGAGGTATCAGTACGACAGAGAGTGAGATATGCAGTTCCCATAGCCAATCCTTGTGGCACCTTTATCGCTTGAGGACGTGAGGTAACGAAAAAGTAAAGATCAATAAAGATAAATCTCAGAATAGAGCACGAGCAGGAAACAATTCACTTGGGCAGAAAAGGGCAGCCATACAAAGGAAATATGAGGAGTGAGAATTTTAAGTGATGAAGCTCCACAGGATAGAGAGTAACATGAACAGTGTTTAAAACGAGCCTATTGAGGACACATATTAGATTTAGGAGCTCACGCAGTATCATCTATAAAAAAAACACGTGGTGAAACCACGAGCAACCCCATATAGATGAGAGCAGTACTCCAAGTACAAGGCGGATGAGGCCCTTGTATCACTGGAGTAACTGAGAAAAGGAAAAAAAGGTTTTCATACAGCATACTTAAACATGCGACTATACTAGCTGATACAGCTTTCTTTTGTTGAGAGCCATGAAAATAAAAAGAGCATAGTCTATTCACATCGGATAGTACTGAAAAAGTATATAGAGGTTATGTTCAAAATGTAATGGACTCGAAATTTTAATATATAATTGTTGTATTTTGAATCTTAAAATAGTAGCCGAAGAGGATAATTATATAAAACAACCAATTAGAGTCAAGAGGAAGAGACGAGCCCATGAGATCCATCTAAAAGAGAAGTAGGCCAATCGTTTCTCAGAAAGTGTGTACCTCTATGGAGAGGGAGATTTTGCAAAAGATTTGTTGAGTTTTTTAGAGAGAAAAGAAATTTCAACACAAGGTCTGAAGCACGTAACAACCTATACCGTGACAATTACCGTAATTTTCATCAGGCACTCATAGTGAGCGATATGAATGGATATATGAAAAAAACTCGAAAAGGTATCAAATTCTGATAGAAGATGAAAATGTGAGAATGAATGGTAACCAAAACTTTCCTATTTAAGGGATGTCAACTTGTGAGTAAAATCGAATTGACAAGACTGAAAGGATCGAGTCATCGGCAGTATGGGTTGGATAGAGTAGATGTGCACGGTGAAGAAGGTCATTACTGCAAGAAAGAGTAAGAACGCAAGAAAAGATAAACGAGCAGAGAGTCAAGCTGAGAGGACACGCACTATATGTGTGGGTCAGATAAATAGAAGTACGAGGCGTGAACACGAAATTACGATTATCAATAATGAAACTGAAATTGAGAGAGGCCAGTTGTAAAGAAAATAAGCATCACAATATGGAAAACATGATAGGAAGATGAAGGAGGAGCACAACGTTCTACTTAGAACGGCAAAGAGTACACATTATGGAATAGACTAGTAGAACGGCTTGCATATGACGGGACAAGGTCAAAAAATGCTCTTATATGAGAATGTTTTTATGGTTCAAAAGAGACGCTCAACGGACGACGTCATATGTTTTCTCCTCTCTATTGTAATGTTCTTCTATACGCACTTTCAATTATCAATAATCTACAGTAGATAGGAAATGTTGATCGCCCGTAGACATTGCGGTCAGAGAAAGCGTCACGACAAAAGCTCGATCTGGCGATGCCGGGTAGAAAGTGAATGAATTCCACAGATGTTTTGGAAGATGAAATAGAGTGTTTGAGATTACGTGGATTTCAGTACTAGAACTTTTATATATAGATAAATGAACAAAGTTGAAGGAGCTTAAAAAAAACTTCCCTAGCGATACCGAGTATCAGCGGTAGAAAGACTAAGAGTTGAGGAGACTTCTCATTCCCCAGAAAGTAGGAAGAATTAAATAGGAATCAAAAGAGGAAATGAATATTAGACTGGATTCAAAGCAAACTTATAAACACAGGTTTGAAAAATTCTAACTTTCTATAGATCACCATGGAAGTGAGATTTTTTTATTATGGCTATATTAGTCATATAATGAGAATACAAGAGTGGAAGTTATGAAGGCATGGAGTAATTGAATGATATATACAAAGTTCTTCTGAGATAGTTGGAAGAAGCTGTATAGGTAAAGTTTAGATAGAGCGTCAAAATGATAACCCCCTCTAATTAAATGAACTAAGAGAAAAAATATTACTAATGATAGTGATAAACAAGAGTGATTAAGGTTCCGGACATATCGATAAAAAGAATAGAATTAATAATTCTCAAGAACGAAATCAAAGTGCATGTAAAATAAAGTATGGCATATATATCGGTGATAATAGAGTACAAGATATATGATTGATTTAAATTTAAATATAATGGAAAATATTTTTTCACGAATAAAAGAGGACAAATCACAAAATGCATGTGTATCAAGGATAGTTATTTTATTTTTATTTTTATGGTTAATTATTATAGCTGAATATTTAAACTATAATAGGTGGAGAATCTATAGTAAGGTAATTGAAGCATTCTTTAAGAGTATAAAAAAAATATAATTATTGAAAAGTATTAATAGCAGTACTTATATTGGTCTTAACTACAAGCGATGTTGAAATTTCAGAAAAAATCCTTTTGCGTTTTTTTTTTGTACAACTTTCATTAAAGACAATAAATTATGCTTTAAATGTCTCAGATCAAATCATTTTAGTAGTAATTGTAAAAGACCAGAAAAATGTGAAAAATGTAATAAACAACATTTAACATTTCTGCATAGAGAAAAAGATAGTGCCAAAGAGCAGGATGGTTCAAATATCTCACCAGCAGCACTCACTGTGAATTTAGAAAATAAAGATAAGAAAGTAGAGTCAAAAGAACCAGGAAGTAATGAAGCAAAAACATTTCAGACCAAAAGTAAGTAAAAAAGCTAATTTTATTTCCTGCAGTAGCAGTTAAAATTAAGCTTAAAGGTAAAAGATAAAGTGATTAAGACATACATGGGTCTAGATACATATTCATCAGCATGTTTTATGGATTTAAATTTAGCTGCAGAACTAGGTATGTCATATATGAAACCTCGAAAGATATAGATATTACTACTATGTATGGACAACATAAAATAAAAACATATATATTTTAAATAAAACTTAGGAAATTTAATGATATTGAGATGAGGAAATCTAATGAATAAATAATATAATAATACTAGGAGCTTTGAAGAGAAAGCAGCTTTTTAAAAGAAGAGGCCTTTGAATACGATGGAAGAAATGATCATATTCATATTCTATAATCATGATATACTTAAAGCACAATCTTGGTATCCTATATTGTGCATTATAAGCTTTCTCATAATTTATGGTTGCCAATTTTACACTAAAGACCTTACATAGGGAGCAAATATTTGAGAAGTATATTTGAAATAGGAGGAGATAAGTAACCAGTAAGATAAAATTGTTATATATAGATCCGAATAGAAGGATGGATTGATATGGAAGGTTGCAAATTATCTAGAGAAAATCCACGCTACTTCTGAGACATTCAAATATCATTCAATTGGGATCGAGGTCTATCTGTACACAGAAGTGTTCTTCATTACGAAAGAATCACACGTAATGGCTGAATGTAAACATAAAGAAACCATACACGAATATATCTGCTGAGCTTTTCATTCAATAGATGATTTATAGATTGTGATGAGTTCCATAGCATTCAAAGAGTTTAGACAATTAAATTGGAAGAATATCACAATGTGAAAGAGAGGATAAATATATAGCTATGGAAAATAATCGCTGCGGTCACACAGAGTCTCTCTGAGAATATAAGAATTACCTGAGCAAGTCTGTCTGAATTATGATGTAGATATGATATTTTTTTAAGTATGGAAGATAATAAAAATCAGTGTTAGAAAAAATAACATTAATTCGAGAAGAATAAATTTAAAACAAAAGTGATAACAGAATAGACCAGCATTTGCTAAGTGTTGTCGTTATTTGTCTCTAATATAATATAAAGAATATAACTCTTAGGCACAACTTTTCTCTCTCAATAGAAAATCTACCCTCAACAGCCGTAATAGCTCAAGAGGCATTGCGTATCTATACATATAATTATAAATATACAACAAAGAAATAATATAAAGTTGTATAAAGATACCAAGAAAGAGATGATTTTGTCTTTACCAGATGAAGGCGATTTAAGGTACTTGGAGTTAGATTATAGATGAAAAATAGCTTGAGATGGTAAGATTTCTAATATGTAATTGCATGTAATAGCCAAAGTTGATGCATTAAATCTTCATGAATTATCAACAATCAAGCAATGACAGATTCTATTTTACAACGCACAATCTTTACACGACACTCCATGTGAAGATACTATAATACAATATAATTATCCTCAACAAAAGAAAAAAAAATTGATGAGTATGATATAATTAGCAGTTATTGACCATTACATAATGGTAAATTTATCTTATTAAATAATATTTTATCATCACAGGCACCAACTATTGTATATTAATCTATACCTACATAAGGCCATATATATAATCCCTATTTAACGGTTATATATATATCAGTATATAATATATATATATATATAAATATATATACAAATATAATGAGAGAATATTAGTCTATTTCATAGCAAATAATAGAGAAAGATGTATTTAATCAAAATACATATGATACTTAATAATTAGTACAAAGATATAAATGATTATCAGCGCATCTTATATGGTTATCCCAATAATAGTTAATTTAGATAAATTAACCTTACAAGAAATGAAGTATATACAGGGTTATAAAGTTCATATAGTATATTATTGGATAAGTAGTGAGCTCTACTCTATTCAATTGACAAATAATGTCTTTAGAAGCAAACTACACATGATATATATGAATGAGCTATAGGAAAATTTACAATGAGTAATCTAGCCAAAGTACCATAGCTTGAAATTTCTATGTTAGATATGATTGTTAAAGATCTCTTACAATTATTATTCAAGGTGAACTAATTGAGGACATGCTAGTCATATATTAAATGAGAGAAGATAAGCTTATCAGAAGAAACAATTTTAAAATAGAAGATGATTTAATAATGTCCCTCAGAGTATAGACTTTAGATAGACACGGCTCATCCTCATAACACAGAGACAGACTATCTCTAAGAAACTATATTTCGGATCAGTCACAGAGTAGAATATGTTATAATAATGATTTTTAGAGAGCCCCCTAAACCTATCTTTAGACTATGATAAGAAAAAAACCCTTTACAAAAAAGTATTAGGAACTGGCAGTTGGGACCGCCAGACACGAGGATAGGATGTATTAATGTAACAGATTAGGCGGGCTTCGCTGATAATGCAAGAGTCGAGACTATCAGACCTCATTCGTCCACGTAGGTGGACGTTCTATATATAAAGAAAGATATTAATATACTCTAATATATATTAATGCAATTTTTTTCCGATATTATAGATCCAACTATAGTGATATATATAATTTATATTATTATCCAAGTGCTTAATCTTAAGTTAAAGCTAAAATAATAGATATAATTTATATCAAAATAATTATAAAACCAATTAAAATTTCTAATTGAGGGACGTAATAAATTCCAATTTAAGATAATATATATTATATAAATAAATAAAATAGTTATACTTTCAAATGGCTAAATGAATGGTTAATTAAGTATATAATAAATTATATTTATGATATACTATATATGATGATATATTTATTATTCACAAGTTCCTAGGCCCTTCCTCCTTAATAATCTCCAAATTGTTCTCAAAATGTATACGCACTCAGGTGTCAGTTACACACATCATCAATATAGTATTTCCAGAGCTGTGTCATTTCCTTCACATTAGATATCAAGCCATACTTGCCACAGCCATTATAACAGCACACTATTAAGGTTCATTTCCGCGATAGAAATTCTCATCATCTGAATAGAACTAGTGAGTACAGCAGATCAAGAGTGTGCTATTTCCATCTTTTGGATGCGGAATGCTCTGATTTTAAGCATGTCCACGCTCGGTATTGACGAACGATACGAATGAGTATACATATATTATATATAAGCTAAAAATTTAGATGTTAACTATACTCAAGAAATAATAGAATTGAAGTGCAAGCAAGATTAAGCTGTCTCAACTATATATACCATTCAAAATTTTAAAAATATGAATTATAAGATGAAAAATATATAACAAATATAGAGTTTTATTAATTGGATAGATAGTTAGAATTGTATTACAATATATTAAAATGATATCAATAAAGTATTCAAAATGAATTTTAGTACACTAATAAAATTAGAGTTTACATTATATATTTAAGAATCATCAATATAATCAGATATAGCCATAAGTGGTAAATTATAGATATACCTATCTATAAGGCAGCTACAATATATTTGAGACAGATATATGCTAAGTAAAGGGAATATATATCGTGTTATATTATAGAATATTTATATTACAATAAAACGTATGGGCTAACTATGAGTGATATACTACAGAATTTTTTGATATATATATATTAAGTCTAAACGACTAAAGCTCAATGGCCTGAGCAAAATAAAGAAAATTAATATAGATGATGTAAAATTTGAATGAAATTATAATAAAAAGTAATACCTGTAATATATATGACCATCTACATATATACATAACTTATAACAAGAATAGTTATTCTTACAATATTAGCAGTAACATATAAGCCTATCATTCATTCATGAGTTACTCAGATTGTGAATGACAATATAATAAAACAATAATAATGAGTATTAATAATAGCATGGTAATTAAGTAAAGTTATAATAGAAATATATTTGTCACATAAAAAAGCATGTGAGAATATAAAGGGCTATAGACAATCCACTAGACTTAAAAAATATTAGTCAATGAGAAAATAAGTAGCTATTGTTACCATAATGAAATTATCGTAGGTTATCTAGCACACAATCTATTAATATAATTATGTTACCAAATTCATTGATATACACATACATAAATAAACAAAGGTTCGAGACCGTGGGAACCTCAACTCAATGCACCCACCAAACCTTTTTCCCCCACCTCCGACCTTAATGAAAGAGATTTTATACTATGATTAATATACTTTTTGCCACACTAGTACAGAAGAGAAGAGCCAATTCTTACGCCAAATATAGTAAATAGGGCATAATGTTGTCTTTGTGTGCAAAATACATCTCACAATTTTTTAATTGTACGCTTATTTGATCATGCAAGTAGCGAATCAAGTTCTGATTAGCTTCTTTTGAGGTAGAGTTGCCGATAGAGGAATTAAGACACACTATCTAGTTAGATCTATAAGATTAATCATTCCTTTGATATTGTGAACCAACTAAGAACTAAAGGACCAAAATTAGGTCCAACTATTTCTTTGCGACAACTTACTTAAGCGTGTATTAAGCATTTTGCTTAACTTTCCACCAAATGATAGTTAGTCTCTAGTATTGGTGGTTATTTCTTGGCTAGATAGTTAATAGTTTATCACTTTCATTTGCACTACATCTTTTGGTAAATGCGAATAGTGTTTTTTTCAATACATCTTAACTCGGACTGAATGAAAGGAATTACTTCTACCAGTGAGAATCTGTTGATTACAGATTTAGTATACTAAGTCAAAAATGACGTAAGGGGTTTTAATACTGCTCTGTAAGATACATTCTTTTGGTGAAATTTGACGTTGTGTTTATATTTTCATCATACTGGTTAACTGTAAGAATTCATTCCAGTGAATACTATGTAGTAACTTAAGGATTTCTACTTGTAGAATAGAGTGTACATGGTTTCTTGTAGATGTTGACGTGTCTAATGTCCCAGACTTGTCTAAATAGGTTGCGATATGAATAAGAATCTTGTTAATCGGATATGAGAAGTTTTGTCATAACATACTGTCATGACACAAAGGTGGAAACGGACTCTATACTCAAGTGCTCTCACTACTATACGTGTGTTACCAATAATATATGAAACTGTTGCCTATATACGAATTTGCACCGGGGATTCTCAAAGTAAAGTTGCAATAGGTATGAAGGTCATTAATTTCCACAGATAAAGCTTAATTTAGCTTCTTGTTTTATTTACATCTTTCATCTTTTATAACCGTCATTTTTTTCATTTGAGAACAATATTGGTTGAAAATTCTTCCGATAGCGTGAGATTAACTGGTATTACATCGGAGACAAGCTGTAGACGCGCTGATTTTTTTGGCATCCCTAATCTCATGTGACTGTTGGCTCAAATTATTATGAACTTCATGGTGTTGAGATCATGAGAAACATCATTACATGACAGTTGAGTCAGATTGCAACCATTAAGTCTCTCAGTTTAAATTTGCAGATGGTGAGATCACTAATCTGAAGCTATTTTTATTCATCCAACCATCTTTATCAAAATCTTCGAAAAACAATATACATTTATATCAAAGGATCGTCAAGGTTAATCTCCGCAGGGCCAAAGCGCGGATGCGGATGTTACCGAATTGGTGCATCACTAGAATAGCCCGACTGAACCTCAGATCTATAAGGCTCTTGATTCTCCACCATGGCCCATTATGTTCTTCGATTTATGATAAGCACCGAGGATGAGCATAACAATACCTCATAACATGAGCCGCTGGTAGCAAACTCAAAAAAGCGTATTAATGCGGCACTTTAGCATTTCAACTCAAGGGCTATTCTCAAAATTGCACCTTTCTATCTCTTCCTACCATTACCACCAACTTTCCTCTTGCATTCTGCATCATCATTAGGATACTTGTTCCAATTGCTCACCATCCAACATAATTTCACAAATTTCGGATATCTTTTCCAAACTTCACTTTATTGTATTGTAGCGCAAGAGCCATGAACGGAGTCAATCCATTAATTGACCTCTCCCACTCAACCTACAGTTTTAAATCGTTATAGCTATCCCTATTTACACAGTATGTATTTTACTTTATTTGATCCTTTCCAACATTCCTCAGCAATTTCTGAGCTTTGAGAGATGTCTATTTTGGTTAATCAAAATTTAGACTATTTTCCATCACGTACAGATTTTATTCATGCTATTTCACGCCACCAGGTCATTTCACACCGTATCTTGATCCTCTCCGGATCAAGATAATCTATGAGTTGAAATCTTTTGCTTGAAAAGTCCGTCAATTTTAACAACTATGATAAATATCTATACCACAAGGTGGATCCTTATTATACGTGCTTTAAATGTAGATTCAGGATAAATACGGATGCTAAGTTCATTAAACTTATACATTCTGTTTCTCTTCACAATCATTAGTAAATATCACGTTCAACTATTTTCATCACTTCCTTTCTACCCCTCTTCTCATAATGTCAATATCATGATTGACATCTTCCTCTTCCTCATCTTTTTCTGCTGAGTTTATCCTTCTGAATAGTAAGTCCTTCTTAAGTAAACTGTAAGGTCATAAATTATATAATTCCCTAAAATCTGCTTCATCAATTCCTTGTTCACTCTCTTCTCCTATTATCTACTTTAATGTGCCTGTTATCTTTCTTTTTTTGTCATATTGAGATTGTGACCTAGATGATGCAACCTTGTAGAACATTATTTATCTAGTTAACTCATTTACTCATGCACATCCTCTAAGCGTATCTTCTCTGGTGTGAGATTATCAGATATAGTTTTTATCTCATCTGTTCCAAAAAATCTATAATCCAGACCATACACAAGTTCTAACAGCTCACATCTTTTTCAAATGTCAATTTTTTCTTCACGCAATATAAGTAATATACTTGAAGCTTTGACACCAAATTCCATCTTATATTCTGCAACTTCTTCTAATTTCTATGATTATCATCACATTGAGGCAAATTTTTTTAATTCTAGTAGCCTGCCTTAATCTCTTAGGATTCTATCAGATTCATTACCGGATCAGAAGAAATTGGCTGAATATAGCTCTTATCTCTATATGCTTGTGATAATAGAATTTGTATCGCGGTATATACAAGTCTCTGTTGTGATTTTACATTTGCTCATGTACTCTTTCTTGATATTTGGAGAGAGATACATGAGGTGAAATTTCAATGTCTTCATTGCATGATACTATAGTTATCTTTAGTCAACCTTATTGTTATTTGCCATACTCACCAAACACTAATTGATTAGACTGAATAATCGCAACATCTTCATAAATAAACTGTTCTATATATGCTGGTAACAAGTAGTCCCATAACAAATGCTTATACCAATAAAACAGTACCTAGCACACAACGATGTGAGATTTCTAGCCTATCTTTCAATTTATCTATATAGATGTCATTCTCACATCAAAAGTATATAACGTGCATTGAGAAAGTTAGAGAGAAAAAATTATTACGAGCTAATTATATGCCTATATACTCACTAAGGACTTTCTGCTGCTGTACTTTTTATTTCTATCTCAAAACACTTAATATCGATCTTAAAATCTCTAGGAATTCTTTATAGGTGTACAAGAATCAACGTTTAAAATTTCCATACGAGTCCTTTCTGTCAAGATGAAATTTATTTTAGGATAGACGTACAATAAAAAATTAATCTTGCTGGTGTAAAAGGCGTTTAAAATTAAAGCAAGAAACCGAGAATTTCCCTGAGTTTGAGTTTGTAGTTGACTGAAATACCCATTTAACTTATAATTTTCTTCTATTTATCACAAAGCGTGCAGGGAATTTGTATGGTAAATAAATGATTTATCCTCATGTGTAATCTCTTAGCATAGAATAGTTAATTATATTAAGAGTAATAATGCATTCTTCAATAAGTGACATTGAACATAGTGAATAACCTATATTACCCATCCAAAACAATTCACGGCAAAAATCTATAGATTACTAATTGACACACAGAAAAGTACAATTAATATCCCATTATTCTTTTCAAAGACAATATTTTCTTTAAGCTTATCAATTTCTTTTGTTTGCCTATTAATTCGCTGCTCGAATATTTCTCGATTTTCATAATTAAACTTTAACATTTTGAGTTTACGCCAACAAATTCTTTACGAAAATTTTTATCTGATGAATTTATACTTTTTTTTATATCCTCTGGTGAGCAATGATCAGAGGTATGATGATTTTAAACTTGGAAATATTTATTTATCACGAAAACCAAATCTTAAACGAGTCGAAATTTTAAATATATCCTATTTGAGCACTTAATAGAATAAAGAAATATAATATTATTAAATTATATGGTATAGTATATATATATATATATCAGCATAATTAAGCAAATATTATATATATATATATATATATATTATATATATATTAAATAAAGCTTACTTCTATATAGCAACTAAGTGTAAATTTAAAGTTTCCATAGCTTGCATCACGAAACATGCCATTCGAAACAACATTAGCGCGTAACTCTAAAGTATTTAGTGTCTAATACAAAACTCGACTCTTGCTCCAACTGTGCTAATAAATATGTTACAGTAGAATCTCATTAATCCAAAGCTCCAATTATCATCACGCGTACCGATATTGTAGGGATTCAGACTTCAATCACATATCATTTATATGTGGTTTAAAAACTTGAAGAATATAATTCTAAATGACATATTCTTTCTTCCATCAATTTACATTTCAATCCAATATTACAAAATTCTTTAAAATTAATTTTTTCCTTTTCTATATCTTATGTACTAAACCCATATTTACCCATTGGTTTCACGACCTATCAACCATGGAATTATCACCTCAAAATTAATTTCTGTTCTTTATCTATTGACTCTTTTTATCTACCAATATCTTACAAGTATTTTATCCATACCTATTTCTGATTCAAACTCTTAAATCTTCTACTTTAGATGTTTTCTTGATTCATTTTTCCATAATCTACTATTTCCTTTTGGATACACTTGGCTACGAAAATTTGCTAGTCATCCTACATTCTTCCGCATGATTTAAGATTACCTAATCTTATTTAACACAAACTCAGCATCCATTCTTATTGGCCGTCTAGATCAATATCCTGAATCTTCTCCTTTCAACCTTGTTATTCAAGATACTACAATTTTTCCACCTCATACTTGTCACCTACAAGTAATTATGATTATATATGTCACACAATAATGTGCGAGAGGGTGGAATTGCAGTACCTCTGAAGTCTGACTACAATGTGTGTCATCTTACTATTACCTTGATTTCTAATCAAATAGAATACCGCTTTGACAAACCTAAATGTCAAAATAACTATTCTTTTTTTCTTTATCTTTCGCATTTATAAAGAGTATTTGAAAGTTCATGCTAATGACTCCTCTTCCCTTTGTAAATCATTTTTTTGTGTTCCTTCATTCTAGCCAAGGTTTCCTGCTAACTTGTGAGTCCTCAAGTGAGTTTTATAATCTAACAGATACTATGTTAACATACTGGAATATGTTTCCGAAGTAAATTTTTCTTATATTATTGCATTCACTTTATCCAAGCTTGAGGCTAGTTGAAAACTTCCTAAAACAGCATCTATTAAATCAAAGATTTATAGACTTTAATCTTGCCCCAACAATGAAATGTACTACTACCATGTACATCATTATTCATCACTCAATATACCTACCCCTGACGTCTTCACACTAGCTGCTTAGTCTAGG
Organism: Trachelipus rathkii; assembly: GCA_015478945.1. Lineage (NCBI taxonomy): Eukaryota > Metazoa > Arthropoda > Malacostraca > Isopoda > Trachelipodidae > Trachelipus > Trachelipus rathkii. The sequence continues at coordinate 21,131 of JABUQX010080789.1, forward strand.
ACACCTCGAGAGACACGAGGGCCCGGCCGCCGGCCAACCCGGCCCTTTTTTAGCGACCCAGCGCCCCCGGCCCAAACGAATCAGCGAAATACACTTCTTGTCGCAAATTCTACAGGGGTTAACTGTTAAATTTAACACTAATATAATAGAAGGGTTAACAAAACAATTATAGAAGAGAGCAAATATATTCTTTCAATTCCGATACATCTTCTTATTGTTGAGAGAATATAAGATGTGAACAGTCCACAATTTGGCACGATAATATTAATATAAGACAGTACCTCACAATATTCAACACCTCAATTTATTTTTTTTTGAGTTATCTCAGACCATCTTCTGACTATGATATTCTCAAATTCAAAATATCCTATAGGAATGTGAGCCGAAATAAATAGTATAATTTATTCCGTAGATTGTTTAATCACTATAAAAATATTCTTCGAGAGGAGTATTGGATATATCACATACGAATTTCGTTGTGATAAAGAGTGAGAAATGATGAGAACTATAAATATTATTGTAATATAAAGAATAAATAACAAATTGTTCTTTATGTAAAGTTTTTTATAAAACTTTAGAATAGCTCTACCAGAACAGAAAGAAAAAGTTAAAATTTTATATACACCCCATCAAATATCATTATTTTTATTTTCATCTATTGATCCTCTTAAACCACTATGAATTTTATTCAAATACTCTTGTAATTATTAATACAGGGAAATATACAATAATTTTATGCATTTTGTATGGATACTTATATATATATATAATATACTATATATATGTTAAAATTTTTTAGCAAATTTTTTAGAATTTGTTATCATATTTATATATTAATAGTTTGTAGATATATATTATATTTTATTGAAACCTATATGTTCGTATTTCCGAGATAGTCAAATAAAAGAAGATGTTCTAGTAAATATGAAAGTATTATCATACCTGATTATTTATAATACATATATATATATAATATATATATATATATATAATTAATATTATAATTATACCCTATAGTCTAACCAATTTTTATACTAGTATACATACAAACAAATTCTTTAAATATATTAAATAATATCAATAAAATAATAATAATGCTATATATAAAAAATTTAAAATGATAATAATATAATATATATAATAATGTTTAATTATAATGATAAAAATTAATTTTTATGAATCTATCATATGAACTCATTAAATTCAAGAATACATTATTCAAAAATTATCCAAGATATAGTATATTAAGACTGAAGGATACTATATATATAAGAATTATTTATTAATATAATAATACATGAATATAATATAATGATTAATTAAATATAAATAATATAAATAATTAATATTAATAATTAAATAATTAATAA
>JABUQX010080789.1:37500-40000 GCA_015478945.1 Trachelipus rathkii
TGATATTCTAATTAATCCCGATATTATAATAATAATAATAATAATAATAATAATAATAATTCAATTAATAATAATATAATAATAATAATAATAATAATAATAATAATAATAATAATAATAATAATAATAAAACCGAAAACAAAGAGTTTTTAAATAAACGAATGACATTTATCAATTAGCGAAAAGGAGCGGAAATGAAAAATTAAGACTTACGTATTATTTGTATTTGAAAAGATACAAAAAATCAACCAGCGTGAGATTAAACGATAACGAGCTAAAAAAACAATCACTTCCGTCCTCTATTTATATAAATAAACATATATACATCATATACATACATACATAAATACATACACAAACAAAATATATATATATATATATATATATATATATATATATATATATATATAAGGAGAGAAAGATAGATAGTATATATATATATATATATATATATATATATATATATATATATATATATATATATATAGAGAGAGAGAGAGAGAGAGAGAGAGAGATTCAGAATTTTAAAAGTATCTACTTGTTACTAAATGTACGTCAGCTGGCTGAACCGGCAAAAATAAAGAATAAAAATCCATGCCTAAACCAAGCGTATGGTAACATTTTTCTTGTATTGCGTGTGTATTATCCAGCACCTCGATTTGAAGAGGTATTAAATCCCTATTTATTTCATTTTGCTTGACACTATCCCAAAATGTTTTCAAAGATATTTTTTTACAGCTAAGACGATCTGGTTCACTATCAGTGGGAGGCGAAGAACTTTGCAACTTAGGGTCTCCATGATGGTCCTAGTGGTCTCTAAACCTTTCGCTTTCCACTACCCCATGGTTAGTTATACTCCTACCCGCAAGAATAAGTCTGGTACATTCTAAAGAATTAATAATATATATATATATATATATATATATATATATATATATATATATATATATATATATATATATATATATATATATATATATATATATATATATATATATATATATATATATATATATATATATATATATATATTTATATATATATATATATATATATATATAGAGATATATATATATATATATATATATATATATATATATATATATATATATATATATATATATATATATATATATATATATATATATTACGCAGTTTTATGAAAATAAATTTTTTTGTTTATTAACTTTGGAAAGTAATTTCAATTCACAAATATATGACAATGTGAATTGGTTAAAATTTTTCCTCCTTAGTTTGGAAAAAATTTCTCTCCCACATCCTTTCACTTACAGAAATTCGAATGCCCTGTATCCAGGTCATGTCAGCCTTCTATCCGGATTCCAAAACAAATTTCCCAAACTCTAGTTTATTTACCTAGGCCTCTGGACTTAAAAAAAAAAAACAAATAATAAAAGAATCTCATTATAAAGAAGAAAAAAAAAGTGAAATGCAATTATTTATCACAATGAAAAAATAAAATTTGTTTAAAAATGAAAAATATTAATAATTAAAACACTTAATGAGGTTTAGTTTAATCAGGCATCAGTAATTAAAAAAAATAAATGTAATATAAAATAAACTTTTGAACGTTCCAAGTTCATTTGCAGCTCTTTAAAAATGACTATTCAATCCTTCATCACTTTCTTAATAGTCTATACAATCCTTTTCAAAATTTAATGCTCCCTGTTGTTATACACAGACAGGCTTTCACAAACTACTACTACTACTATAATAATAATAATAATAACAATAATATGCAAGCATAAACAGAACACATGAATATTCAGATGTCTTAATTTTTTTATGATAACTAAGCAATAGATATAAAAATCTCTCTCTCTCTCTCTCTCTCTCTCTCTCTCTCTCTCTCTCTCTCTCTCTCTCTCTCTCTCTCTCTCTCTCTCTCTCTCTCTCTCTCTCCCCTCCCCGTTAGATACACATAAACGCATTTATTTAATGGATGGATCAAATATAATTAAATCCCACAGCATCGTCGGCAAAAGCATTTCAATTTTAAAAGGCCATATTAACATTTTAGTTTGCATCTTTCATTAACAATTGTTGAGTAACAGTTTTAAAAAACAAATTAATATTAATAAGGTGTTATCTGACTACAAATAACATATATATATATATATATATATATATATATATATATATATATATATATATATATATATATATATATATATATATATATACTATATATATATATATATATATATATATATAAATATATATATATATATATATATATATATATATATATATATATATATATATATATATATATATATATATATATATATATATATATATATATATATATATATATAATAATAATATATATATATATATATATATATATATGTTAAATATTCCTTAATATCGATGATACATAATGGGCATGTTGGTGTGAGAAAACATTTATAAGCAGTAAATTATAGAATCAATAATTATTTTTCATTCTTTGTATATATATATATATATATATATATAT
>JABUQX010080789.1:52500-70828 GCA_015478945.1 Trachelipus rathkii
TATATATATATATATATATATATATATATATGTGTGTGTGTGTGTGTGTGTGTGTGTGTGTGTGTGTGTGTGTGTGTGTGTGCGTGTGTGTGTGTGTGTGTGTGTGTGTGTGTGTGTGTGTGTAGGTGTGTGTGTGTGTTTGTATGGTGTTTATAAACTATCAAAGAAATGCCCTTAAAAAAGACATTTTCCAAAATTATGTAATGTAAATTTTCATTATAAATTTCATCAATGCCAAAAAAGCCATTTCAACAGTAAAGAACAAAACAAAAAAATGTCCAATAATAATAATAATAAAGATAAAAAAAAAAATCGCGTCTGAAATCTCTCCTCCTATATATAATAATAATAATGGTATTGGACACTGCTCACGACAGAGCCATATTTTTGTCATCCTCGTTCGTTTCCCCGAATGCAACGCGGGCAACTTAGGACACCACAAAACGATCTCCTTCGTTTCTTCGTTCCTTCTTCAATTCTCAAGAAAGGAAAAGTCATTTATTATAACAAAGAAAATTGGGAAATTTCCGCTCTTTCTCAAATTTCGTAATCACTGTGTATTATTAGGTAATAAAATGTCATTTACCAACCACACATATATATATATATATATATATATATATATATATATATATATATATATATATATATATATATATATATATATATATATATATATATATATATATATATATATATATATATATATATATATAGGTCAGCATCCCGAAAGACACATACATGTAACTAAAAACTATAACAGCTACACGAAAATAAATATCATTTTATTAATCAGGAGACATTTTTACCCATGAAATAAAAAAAAATAAAAAATAACGCTTTTTAAAAATTTAAAATTGTTAAAAATGTTGGAAAACTTGTATAATAATTACCGTTTTTTGACAATACGAAGAAGCTCGAGTACTCCGAGGGAGCGCGCAAAGGTGCCAAATGTTGAATTTTTCTTTTTAACTAAAGGATACCCCACGGGTAAACAACAAAGATGGACAGAGTCGGGGTTTCTCGGCCTACCGGGGACGACGGGGGGACTTCGTCCCCCCTTCGTCGGCTCGAACCCCCTAAAAAGGAAATAAAAAGAAAAAATAACATTTTCTCCAGAGCAAATAAAACAAAACACTATTTGGTAACCCTTGCTCTCGTATTACTGCAGGAATGGAAGGTTGATGAGAACGTACGCTTGCCAGACCTAAGATTATACTAATATTTAAGGTGTTATTAATAAATATTAGAATAAAATAAATATTTTTTTTAAGTTTCATCGATGAAATTGCTTGCTTAAATCAAAAATGTTATTTATTTTCCTGTAGCTGTTATAGTTTTAAAGTTACATGCATGTTGGGGCTTTCGGGATGCTGGCCTATATATATATATATATATATATATATATATATATATATATATATATATATATATATATATATATATATATATATATATATATATATATATATATATATATATATATATTATTACATATATTAGTATACAAGCAAATATTTTATTTTTTTATTTATGAGAAATTTATAATAAAAAATAAAATATTACAAATAGAGTAACAAAGAAAAACAACGAAATAAACAACCACTGCTAATGTGAAATTGTAAAATTACCCAAATTACATACTACTAAGAAAAGACTTTTCCACTGCTCCAATTCGCACTTAGCCTACAATGTCTATGTGCGCGTGTGAGCATGAACACACACATGACTGAATTATTACACATCATCAAAACTTCAAAACTTTCTGAAAATATTACAAAACTAAATATGAAAAAAAAAATCGCAAACTAACAAAGTTGACACAGACCAATGAGTGTTTGAAACAGTGTCTGTTCAAGCACGTGTGTCAATCACATTACCGTTAAGCTATTAAAAAAAAAAACGCACCTGGATAAATTCAATAGCAAATTACACTATGCAATTAATAATAATAATAGTAAGGAATGCAGTATAAAATAAAAATCGATTTAATTAACTAAAACTCCAACCGTCGAAGAAATAAAATTCCTTCATCTACAAATACAGAGCAAAAACAAAAAAACAAAAACATTTGTTTTCCTCACAAGCGAGCATTAGGTAAGTCGTAATTCTGAGCATATAAAATTGCACCTTTTCAGTAAGGAACACGTTCTAATAATTTAATTATCCTGTCTTTCCCACTCCCTTATATATATATATATATATATATATATATATATATATATATATATATATATATATATATATATATATATATATATATATATATATATATATATATATATATATATATATATATATATATATATAATTTAATAAATCCGCTAAAGAGAATCTTTCCTAAACACCCACACAAACACACACATACACACCTACACACCCACCCACACACACACACTCACACGGTCGAGGAAACCTTGGAAACAGACTTCAAAATTTGCTTTTCATCCGCACTAATCAATAAGCAGAACAAGCAGGGAATAATGCCATGAAGTTAAACCGTGCACGTAACCATTGGTAATTAATTATTATTATTATTATTATTATTATTATTATTATTATTATTATTATTATTATTATTTTACCAGTATTATTAATATTTATTTGTCAGTGTTTCAATTGCCACAAATTATTTGTTAAAATATATATATATATATATATATATATATATATATATATATATATATATATATATATATATATATATATATATATATATATATATATATATATATATATATAATAATATATATATAAATATATTTATATATCAATATATATATATATATATATATATATATATATATATATATATATATATATATATATATATATATATATATATATATATATATATATATATATATATATATATATATATATAAATATATAATTATATTTAACAAATTATATAGTAATATAAAAAGTAATTACTATTCTTGCATGATAAATTATTATTATTATTATTATTATTATTATTATTATTATTATTATTATTATTATTATTATTATTATTATTATTATTATTATTATTATATAACAATCTGACTTTTTCAGGAGAAAGGACTAGCAACAGTGTTCCCGCTGTTAGTTACTCCTTCAAAATAATTGAAATAACAATCAGAGATGTACGTACGTGTAAAAAAAAAAAAAAAAAAAAAGTGACATAATAACGTTTTAAGGTTCGCCAACCGAACTCGCATGGTAAGAGTCTTGAGTTCGATTCCTAGAAACTTAGAAGAGAAGTCAACCTCCTCTATGAGAAGGTTCAGAAGTAAGCTTTTTACATTAAAGAAAAAAAGTTTCACAGGTAAACCGTTAACAATTAATTATTATTTGATTAATCCATTTTTTCCTCAAAATTAGGAAAGCAAATCATGTCGCCATATTATTTATATTATTATTATTATTATTATTATTATTATTATTATTATTATTATTATTATTGTTATTGTTATTGTTATTGTTATTGTTATTGTTATTGTTATTATTATTATTATTATTATTATTATTATTATTATTATTATTATTATTATTATTATTATTATTATTATTATTATTATTATTATTATTATTATTATTATTATTATTATTATTATAAAGGAAAACCTTTCAACAACAATTAAACTATTTAATGCAGTATTTATAAAGTTTAGTAAAAGTGTAAAACTGAAGAAGCGAAACCCAATCATACGTAAATATTTAAAATAATTAAAAAAAAAAAAACTAACAAGGAAGCCGTCAAAAGCAGTTATCAAATAATTATTATTTAATTATGCATAAAATCTTTTCGAAGTTTAATTGTTAAACAACAATTTGTAATACTTTAGTTTCCTTATTAAATAAAAAATTCCTAAAGAAAAAAAAATGCATGTGAAAATGAAACTCTTAGAAGAGATGTGGCCATACGTTGGTACATTATGCGCCAGTTATATTTTGTACATGTGTTGCAGTACGTGAAAATTTTTGTAAAAAAAAAAATGTATTCTTGATATACTAAAATAATAAATATTTTATGTTAATTTTAACTTTTTTAAGAAAAATTATGCATACATTTTTTTTTTTAAATATCCACTATCGAACGAACTCGTTGTACAACATATATGGCATGTGGCCACGGATTGTCCACCTCTCCCCTAGAATGACGAAAAAAAAAAAAAAATTCCGTTCCTTCCTTCCCACCCTAAAATTACTATCCTCAAAATCAAAACCTAGGTTGATTCGGGGAAACTCTAAGAAGAAGAATAATCAAAATGAAATACCAAGTCAATCACTCGAGACCCATCAAAAAATATCGACAAGTGTTGCTAAAGTGTTCGCAAAGTACACAACAAAAGAGACTCCAAATTCTAAAAAGGAATTCCATCTAGACTTTGTATAACCTTTTTGACTTTGCAAATGCAATGCGAATGCGCTCTTTTATTTAAAGAACTGCGTATTAACCTTTGCAAGGTTATATAATCATGCAAGCACCATCATTGCAAGTAGGAAAACGAAAAATTCGATGCGCTCATTGAAGAGGCTTTAAAAAAAAGGAAGAAAACAAAAATCTCCCAAAAAGTAAATAAAAATTCTCAGAAAAAAAAACAAAAAAAAAAACGACTACGATACTTTTTGACTTGGGTAAATATCCTTCATGTATGCAAACGATTACGAATGCTTTTTAAGTCAAACTTATTTGCATTCTAAATCGAATACTAACAGAGTATTTAGCGAAACACACAAATCCCGCCAAAAAAAAAATAACATTTCCATAAAGCGCTTAATGATCTATTTTTTTATGCTGCATCACCACATTATGTAAAAACAAATTATACAATCTGACACACGAACAAACACAAACATACCAACACACACACACACACACACACACACACACACACACACACACCTATACCTACATACACACAAAAATTTGAGAAACTATCAATTGATGACCACAAGCAAATTATTTACCACGTCAACGTTAACAAAAAAACAGATTTGAGCAACAGTCTCTAAACGTCGGTTTACGAAAATGCTTCGAACGTGCATATACATAAACATACGTAATTAATGCTTGCATACATACATACATAAATGCATACATACAAAAGCAGTCATAACACCACTCAAAGACAGATTACCAACGGAAATTCCGTAAATATAAAAAAGGATATGCCCTTCAGAGAGGTGACCGCCGCTCCCTCATACCCCTCTCTAATTTCCTCACCCATATATATATATATATATATATATATATATATATATATATATATATATATATATATATATATATATATATATATATATATACTCTATATATATATATATATATATATATATATATATATATATATATATATATATATATATATATATATATATATATATATATATATATATATATATGATCTCAGAACTAAATTTGAGGTGTGGTTCGCTCCTGTAAAGAGAACACGTCACATGTTAGCACCAGAGCTGCAGAGTCGGTAAATTTTTTCCAGGTTCAGACTCGACCTCCATCCTTCTCAAATATGCGGCTTCGGCTCCACCAATAACCTTGGTGCTCCTTAACTCTGGCACCGCAGTACTGATAACACTTATCCATTTTTTTTTTCCAACGGCTGGAATCTATTATGACTTTTAATCTCATCAGTATTTTATCCGCCGCACCATTGATTATCTACATACCACACAAACTTTTTTCTGCCTCTTAAAACTACCACTAATTCGACTACCACTACCCTTCTAAACTCTCCAAGTCACACGAGTCCTCCTGCGATGACTCATTTTTTATAGTATCATCCTAACTTTGTCCAGCTGTGTTGTGTGGCCCTTGCACTTAACCAATATTCTCATTCTTACACGTACTCTTCTAGTAAAGATTGGGACACCCTTGCCTTCTGTTCTCCTCATTTAATTATAAATACTTTGAAGCCCTGTGTTGCGGGACTTGTCAGTCTTTAAATATGGAATTCATATTGTTATTTCCCTTCTATTCTGTTTATCATGTAGGGCTTAAGTCTTTTTCCATCATACTTCTCATATATATATATATATATATATATATATATATATATATATATATATATATATATATATATATATATATATATATATATATATATATATATATATATATATATATATATATATATATATATATATATATATATATATATATATATATATATATATATATATATATATATATATTTTTATGTTTATATATCTATATATATATATATATATATATATATATATATATATATATATATATATATATATATATATATTCGTTGTTGCCTATATCGTCTCATAAATTCACAGTTCTTTATTGCGAGTGGAGAACACACACAAAAACACAGGGAGTAATAAACAACAAAATAAGAAAAACACACGGAGTAATAAACAACAAACTATAAAAAAAAAACAACACACACACAAACTAATAAACAAACAAAAATATAAATACCCAAAAACACACGAATTAATAAACAAATCCAAAAATAACACACACACACACACACACACACACACACACACACACACACACACACACACACACACACACACACACACACACACACACACACACACACACACACACACACACACACACACACACACACACACACACACACACACACACACACACACACACACACACACACACACACACACACACACACACACACACACACACACACACACACACACACACACACACACACACACACACACACACACACACACACACACACACACACACACACACACACACACACACCGTCACACACACACACACACACACCCTCACACACACACACACACACACACACACACACACATACACACACACACACACACACACACACATACACACACACACACACACACACACACACACACACACACACACACACACACACACACACACACACACACACACACACACACACACACACACACACACACACACACACACACACACACACACACACACACACACACACACACACACACACACACACACACACACACACACACACACACACACACACACACACACACACACACACACACACACACACACACACACACACACACACACACACACACACACACACACACACACACACACACACACACACACACTTTTAATCACTAAACTCCATCAGTACAAAGTATCTCAAATGGGCATAAGAATTATAATCTTTTTTAACGATAGCTATAAGGACGATTTTTGCCCAGTTTTTAATGTTAAGAGTTTATTAAGACTACCTGACCATATTCACCGAACGAAGAAAAATAAAAAAGCATCTGGTTTTGATTCTAAATGCATCTGCCATGTAATAATAATAATAATAATAATAATAATAATAATAATAATAATAATAATAATAATAATAATAATAATAATAATAATAATAATAATAATAATAATAATAATAATAATAATATAAAAAATTAGAATGAAAATAATAATGAAAATAATAATAATAATAATAATAATAATAATAATAATAATAATAATAATAAAAAAAAATAATAATAATAATAATAATAATAATAATAATAATAATAATAATAATAATAATAATAATAATAATAAAATAATAATAAATAATAAATAAATAAAATGTAGATACAAAAGAGGTATTGTTAGTATAAATTATTATTATTATTATTATTATTATTATTATTATTATTATTATTATTATTGGTAGTAGTAGTAGTAGTGAATCAGTAGTGGTAATTGTCTCCAGCCGTCTTCTTGGCATATAACAAAGTATTTTTTTTTTTTAATTTTCTTTTAAATATATAATAAATCCACTGAATTTCCTCAAAATAGCTTTTTTGTTTGAAGGCTCAATTAAGAGCATTACATAATCTTCCTTATTTACGATTTAAAAAAAATAATACTAAAAAAAAAGACATAATTTAACTTAATTACTAAACACATCAAGTACTCGTTGTACAGATCTTTTGACATTAACCTTAAATACATGATAGAGTAAATGCAGAATTTTAACAATTGTATAATAACAACTGAAATACATTTTGTATATATTAATATTAAAATTAATATATATATATATATATATATATATATATATATATATATATATATATATATATATATATATATATATATATATATATATATATATATATATATATATATATATATATATGTATATATATATATATATATATATATATATATATATATATATATATATATATATATATATATATATATATATATATATATATATATATATATATATATATATATATATATATATATGTGTGTGTGTGTGTGTGTGTGTGTGTGTGTGTGTGTTAGAGTGTGTTTGTGTGTGTGCATGTGTATCAAAAATAATGAAGCAAGAAATAAATAAAATAATACTAAATTGTGTCTTTAATTAATGCGACCCGTAACTTAGTGTTATTAATATTTATTATATCTATTTATAATTATATTAAAATTATTTTTATAATTATTTTTAATAATTAAAACTGTTTATAACTTTATAATTTCTAAAATTATCTCAAAAGTATATATAAAAATTTAAAATTAATCATTTTACAAGGTGTTAGTTATATTTAAAATGTTTACTTTTAACTTTCTGAAACCTATAACCACACGCGATGGTACACCATGGTTGGAAACCACCGTTTTAGGTTGTCATTTTTATATAAAATTATTATTATTATTATTATTATTATTATTATTATTATTATTATTATTATTATTATTATTATTATTATTATTATTATTATTTATAGCACCAGTACCGACACAGGTAGACCATAAAAAATGAAAATAAGTTAGCTAGGAAATCATTATTAAGATTATTATTGATTATTATTAATTATTATTAGTAGTAGTAGTAGTAATAGTAGTAGTGGTGGTTTTAGAAGTCGCCATAGTGGTAGTATTAAATAAAATAATACCAATTGCTTATTACTATTTATTGAACCACCACAGATATCTGATAACGACAGTAAAAAATCATTAAGCAATCATTTATTATTATTATTATTATTATTATTATTATTATTATTATTATTATTATTATTATTATTATTATTATTATTATTATTATTATTATTATTATTATTATTATTATTATTATTCGAACGTTAATAAATCCTTAAAATTTATTTTTATGATTGTTTTACTATCAAAATTTAAAACAAAACGGAAGAAAAAATAGAAAAAAAACACACACACGCGCTTAAAAGCTAAATTTCCAAGAAATCAAAACACGCACACGAAATCTGACACATATGTTCACACCTTAAACGACACAAACGCACATGACAATGAGGTAGAGAAAACTTATAAAATAATTTGTATTTCAAACTTTATCGTAAATTTACAAATGTTATATATACAATCTAAAAATATATATATATATATATATATATATATATATATATATATATATATATATATATATATATATATATATATATATATATATATATATATATATATATATATATATATATATATATATATATATATATGTGTGTGTGTGTGTGTGTTAGATAGAGGGGTGAGGGCTTGACACCCCCCTCAAAAAAATTAAACAATTAAAAAAAAAAAATGACGGGTTGAGTTTTTCAATTGAAATTTATAAGAATAATAATTATAATGAAAGTAAATTAAGAGTTTATATGAATAGAAATGAGGAAAACATATTTGCGGTTCGCGAAGATTTCTTAGGTTTAGCGGCTGTTGAAACAAAAAAGGAGAAATTCTACGGAGGCCGAAATAAATAGCGATTTTCTGATTGATTAAAAAACAACAACGATGTGATGATGGTGCAGCAGCAATAAAAACAGTTTTTCAGGTGGTTCAAGCGGTCAAAAATATCTATAGTGTCTTTTTAAGTTCATTGCTGTTCACATTGACGTTAAGTTACAACACATTAGAAACTCTATTCTCACAGTGAAAAACAACTGGATCCTATTTTGGGTCACCAAGGCGCGACAACTATTTTAATAGAAATAATAATAGGAAATTTTTTTCCAAATGGCTAAATAGACAAAACTAAAACACGAATATGACAAACAAGATTGGTGACAAGTTACGATCGATTGTTACGATTAAGAGAGGTTTTTTATAGCAATTGTTGAAGATTTAAAAAAAGCTCGAGATAGATCAAGATATTGAACCTTTTTCCAAAATCTCAAATCTTTTGTAATCACGAACGAATAGGTTAAGTTTAATTATGATTTAAACTCTATTCCTCTTCTTCACTATTCCATTACATACTTCACTGCACTCTCATTTACAAGTGACAGCAACTGCTCTTAATGTGATGCTTATTTTTGAAAAATTTCCAAGCATTTTTGGAAACTTCAACAGAACTTCTGCTTATCTTTTAATTAAGATGAGATGAGAATGTCACGTGTTAGAATCAATGTAAAATGAAACGAAATTAAACAATAGCAATTCCTTTCTTGATGATTTTTCAAACTAACTAAAGAACAAGTTCGTGAGAAAATAGATCCATAAATCTCTTAAAAAATTTAAAAATATTGAAAAAAAAATGAAAAAAATATCCATACAGCCACATTCGGATTGCTAAGAATTTTAGCATCTATCTCGCTCACAACGTACACTACAGAGAGATATTTCTCTACTTTGACAAGACTTAAACATACTTTCTCAATTCTACAAGTGAGGAATGATTAACAAAACTAATCTTAATATTAAAGTGCTCATAATATCTACACAATATAAACAGAGGAAGTTTCAATCATTTTCCTGCTTAGAGCAAGAAGAAAATTTGTTTTTAATATATCTTTCTTTGCATTTTGAAATTTCTCTCAATGAAAGATTATTTTACTTTTATTCCGGCAGGGATATAATATATATATATATATATATATATATATATATATATATATATATATATATATATATATATATATATATATATATATATATATATATATATATATATATATATATATATATATATATATATATATATATATGGGAAAGATGTATTTCATTAACAGCAAAAATTTCTTATACTTATTATCTCATATCTCAAAAACTACAATAGCTACAGGGAAAAGGAATACATTGCTGGAATACTGGTCCAATTTTAGTACGGAAAATGTAAAAAAAAAAAAAAAATCTCAAAAACTACAATATTAAATTTTTTTGTTACTAAAGAATACCCTAAGGGTATACCGCACCGATGGCAGGAGTTCGGGGTCTCTCGGCCTTCCGAGGGAACTACGGGGTAGGACTAAATTCCCCCCCTCCGGGAGGGTCTCCGGAACCCCGCTCTTTGGTAATTTGGGTGTCGCGGGGGTTCCTCCGCCCCTCCCCTACGGGGTATGGAAAACGTCCCCCCCTGTGTTCCCCGTCGGCTCGAGCCCCCTACATTGCCGTGTAATACCTTTACAAATAAAATATATATATATATATATATATATATATATATATATATATATATATATATATATATATATATATATATATATATATAAAAAATATATATATATATATAAATAATATAAATAAAATATATATATATATATATATATATATATATATATATATATATATATATATATATATATTATATCCCCTGCTCCTAAAAAAAAAATAGCCAATATTTATTTTATTTCTTTATTATTATTTTTTTTTTTTTACACTTTCCTCAATAAAAATTTTACAAAGTTCAAAAATGTATTCCTTTTCGCTGCAGCTTTTGTTTTTGAGATTTTTTTTTTTTTTTTTTTTATTTCCGCACTAAAAATTGGACCAGCATTCCAACAATGTATTCCTTTTTCCTGTAGCTATTGTAGTTTTTGAGATATCCGATTGAAAAAATTATATTTTGCTGTTAATGAAATACATATAAGCCATATATATATATATATATATATATATATATATATATATATATATATATATATATATATATATATATATATATATATATATATATATATATATATATATATATATATATATATATATATATATATATATATAAAGAGTGAAAGACAGACAGACTAAGTAATTAGTTAGAAATTAGCCATATGTTTGTAGATGAAAATTATCTATTTCTTTAAGAGTTCAAAGTCCTCGAAAAAAAAGTAATGAAAATGGGACGAGGAAGAAAAAAAAAAGGGGGAGGGGCTGAAATAGCTAAGAATGAGAGAAACTTCGGGTGGGGGAGAAGAGGGATGGTAGTGGTGTTGGGGTGGGAGAGGGAGTGAATGAAATAAGGAGATGGAAGGAAGGAGGACCAACCAAAACATATGGCTGCCTTAGGCACTGTCGTCACTTCCCTTTTAACTCAAGAGAAATAAGAGTATGGAAGGCGTACATGAGTGAGTGCGGATCGGATTCGGATTTGAATACCTAACAGAAAGAGAAACAACAACAACAACAAAAAAAAGAAATGAAGAAATAAATAAAGAAAAAAATGGTGCAAATAAAATAAAGGATACAGAAATAAAAAAAAATATTGGAGGGAGAGAGAGAGAGAGAGAGAGAGAGAGAGAGAGAGAGAGAGAGAGAGAGAGAGAGAGAGAGAGAGAGAGAGAGAGAGAGAGAGAGAGAGAGAGAGAGAGAGAGAGAGAGAGAGAGAGAGAGAGAGAGAGAGATTCACCTTTAAAAATTGAAACTGAAATTATCATTAAGAATTTTATACAAAAAAAACTAATTTCCCTGCTTTAGCTGTTCCCAACCTATTTCTAATGTTGCTGTGCACAAGTCCAAAAGTTGAAAATACCATTTCAACATTAGCTCGGGGAGGGGTTAGGAACTATCGGAGGGGACGGAAATCAAGAAGCGTGACAAAATCCCGCGCAGTCAATTTCAAACGGGGAATAAAAGTGTCCTGTCATTAGAGGTTTTTCCTCTCCAATGACATGAACTCGCGACCCTGACTGAGACTCTCTCAAAAATAAAGGAGAGAGAGAGAGAGAGAGAGAGAGAGAGAGAGAGAGAGAGAGAGAGAGAGAGAGAGAGAGAGAGAGAAACGATCGGAAAAGGAAGAACAAAAAAGAGAAAATGGTATTACTAAAGGCCATTAAACCTAAGTCTGATTTTAACGATTGCAATTATTACTAGAGCAACTGCAATAATAATAATAATAATAATAATAATAATAATAATAATAATAATAATAATAATAATAATAATAATAAATTGCAGTTTATATACGCATATACATGGGTTCAATTTTACGTTAATAATTACTTTTCTTTTCAAATAATTCAGGCGCTCACGTACTTTCTCCCTTCAGGCAAACGCAACACTCGAGTCATTTTTAGTCAGAGGTATCAAAGTTTAAGTCAAAAAGTATAGAACTTTCTCTTTCAAAATGTTTAGAATTTCGATTAATAATTATATGCCTATAGTACAATAAACTATGTTAGGTTAGGTTAGGTCAGCTAGGTTGTAGAAAATTCATTGAAAACTCGCTTGCGTTGGTTAAGGTTTGATTATTTCAGATCAATTAGATGGTTGCAAGGGGACAGAACCCTAAAACAATCTGCTTCAATTAAAAAAAAATGTCACATTTCGGCTATTTTAGTAAGGTCTAAACTACTTTTATAGCAAGTTTTAGTAATGCTAAAGTTTTTATAGAGATTTTTAAGCTTCTAAACAATATATTTACTTTCTATTAAATATTTTATCTGCTGATCACGCAGGAAACTCCACACCATAATAATAATAATAATAAAATATTCCGTATTACAATTTCTTCATAACTTTCAAAATCAAAATGTTTGCCATATCTAATGAAATATATTTGTTAATTATCTTTGAAATATATATATTGTAATTAATTATTAAATAGGAGAAAATACTAATAACAAATTTAAAAAAAAGCTGAACAGTAATAACAGAAATAATAATGTCATAAACGATGTCGCAAGAAATAAATAAGGGTACTGGATATATAAAGTATGTACCAGGGACCTAAAAACAACGCTACAAAGTAACAATGATTACATAGTATATAAAATGCAATAATATATATATATATATATATATATATATATATATATATATATATATATATATATATATATATATATATATATATATATATATATATATATATATATATATATATATATATATATATATATATATATATATATATATATATATATATATATATATATATATATATATATATATATATATATATATATATATATATATATATATATATATATATATATATATATATATATATATATATATATATATATATATATATATATATATAATGGGGAATGGGACACTTTTAGATACATAGATAGATATAAGTAATTTTAATGATATTAACAATAGATGAGTAGATAGATAGATAGATAGATAGATAGATAGATAGATAGATAGATAGATAGATAGATAGATAGATAGATAGATAGATAGATATAATATCCAAATACATATTTATTTTTTATCTAATAAAATAATATAAGAATTATGTTCAATTCCACAACGCACAATGAGTCAATATCTCCCATACCCCAAAGAATAGAAGGGCAGCTGACAAAAAAACAACAGGACACTTTTCTCCCATTTTCTAAGCGACCGACGACGATCCTTAACCGTAGGGCAAACAACGCATCTCCGCTGAAAAACGATGAACTCATCCACAATAATAATAATAATAATAATAATAATAATAATAATAATAATAATAATAATAATAATAATAATAATAATAATAATAATAATAATAATAATAATAATAATAATAATAATAATAATAATAAATAAAAAAATTTTTCCAAATGTAAGTGATTTTCATTATCATGGCCTAATGATGTCGGTGGTGATGCGATTAATAATAATAATAATAATAATAATAATAATAATAATAATAATAATAATAATAATAATAATAATAACTAATAATAATAATAATAATAATAATAATAATAATAATAATAATAACTAATAATAATAATAAATAATAATAATAATAATAATAATAATAATAATAATAATAATAATAATAATAATAATAATAATAATAATAATAATAATAATAACTGATAAGGTCGGATTCGAAATAGTATTAAAAAGGGGCTGACGAATAATAATGTCATAAATTACGTAGATAACTTTTAAAAAGCTTTAAAATGGCTATTTTGTTTTTCCTATAATAATAATAATAATAATAATAATAATAATAATAATAATAATAATAATAATAATAATAATAATAATAATAATAATAATAATAATAATAATAATAATAATATGCAAGCATATACAGAACACATGAATATTTTAAGATAACTAAGCAATAGATATAAAACAACAATCTCTCTCTCTCTCTCTCTCTCTCTCTCTCTCTCTCTCTCTCTCTCTCTCTCTCTCTCTCTCTCTCTCTCATATGGGGCAATAGGCCTCTTCCTCCTCTTCTTTACCTTCTGCCCACTTAAATGATAAAAATGTCTGCATCTGGTTGGGTCAAATAAGCAGCTGATGGTTATTTCCTTTCCTGCAGGGCATCTACATTCTTTGCCCTAATCTCCCCCTTCCTTCCGAATCTCTTCAGCTTACGCAAAGATAAAAAAAAAAGAAAAAGAAATATAGGAGAGAGAGAGAGAGAAAGAAGCTATCAGTCATGGAATACCTGACCCTGTTAAGGAAGGTAACGACGAATACAAACTTAATACAAATTCAGTATAAAGAAAATCTCGAGCCTTTTTTCCTTTAATGTAATCACGTTCAACAACAGACAAGGCCAAGCCAAAGGTTGCTTCAGGCGTTCGCAATGGCGGAGCAAATAAAAATGAAGAATATGTAATAAGTCTAAAGTTGTTCCTCGCCTGCCAATTGGCGAAATAATAAAATATTTATTTATTTATTATTATTATTATTATTATTATTATTATTATTATTATTATTATTATTATTATTATTATTATTATTATTATTATTATTATTTCAAGGATATACAAGCAATTCATTAGAAGTCATTTTCATTATTTTAAGACATTGGTAGTTCGTGATAATATCCAAACAATTTCTCTCTTCCCATATATATATATATATATATATATATATATATATATATATATATATATATATATATATATATATATATATATATATATATATATATATATATATATATATATATATATATAAATAAATAATAATAATATATATATATATATATATATATATATATATATATATATATATATATATATATATATATATATATATATATATATATATATATATATATATATATATAGAGAGAGAGAGATGAAGCTTGCATAAAGGATGATAATTATCCCAATAGAACCAAGGACTATCCATCTCTCAATATCAATCAAGTCAATGAAAATCAAATGTTCAATGAACTTCGTCCATAATCCCATTGTCGAATATGTGAAATAACGGAGATTGTAAAGTAAATAGGCAAAGACCGGAAAAATATATTGTCTAGGATTATATATATATATATATATATATATATATATATATATATATATATATATATATATATATATATATATATATATATATATATATATATATATATATATATATATATATATATATATATATATATATATATATATATATATATATATATATATATATATATATATATATACAGGGTTGGGGATTTTTGATTTTTTGAGAAAAAAATCAAATTTTGATTTTTTTTTTTGGATTTTTTGGATTTTTTGGGAATCGTGACGTCACGCGAAATATAATTTGTAAACAAACTTTTTTTTTTAAGTTCGATTAAGTATTATTTTTAACCCTAGGCCCTATATCTGAGTTCAAAATCTTAAAATAGGGCTTATAGTCTATGACACAATGAAACCGCAACAATAAAGAGTGTTATTTGTAATAATGATAATATATTACATCAGAAATAAAAGAAACATGTTTGAAACATGATCTTTTGTTGACATTTTTATAGGGTAGAAATTTGAAACAGAGTAGCCTTGCTATGATATTATTATTCTAATTTTTTATTTCTATTGAAATTAAATCACTTAAATATCCAAAATTAAAAATATATAAAAAAGCAAAAAATCAAAATAAGCAAAAAAATCATGATTTTTTGGAGCAAAAAATCAAGTGAAAAAATCAGTTGAAAAAATCAATTGATTTTTTCCGTGCCATATATAATATAATATATATAATAATAATAATAATATATATATATAATAATATTTGGGGGCGGGGGCATACGAGTTCTAGGTTGGGCTGGAACATTTACTTGGGCTTCAGTGGCAAACTATTCGTCACTTCTGCACCTCGCTGACCCAGAGTGTATCTCCACCACACTTCCGACCTTACACGTGCAATGTCTAGCCCACTCCTCTTTCTATACATGCCACACATACTACTACACTTTACAATTTTAAGATAGCTTACTTTAAGCCGTACAATCATATACCCTTGGAAATACCAAGATGGGCAACATCCAAACATTGCTCCTCCTTTACTATACTTTGCCCATTATCGCTAGATGTAGTGACATGTTAGTGCCGCTAAGGACTGTGCCAGCTTGCTGCTCAGCACAGTTTTTTCATTAATTTATGTAGCAATGACTTCTCATTTGGAAATTGTTAATTCTCTTGCTCCAGATCTAGCCTCCTGCTCTTAACAGAAACTCAATTACTTGAGGGCTAGACAACGTCAACAATAAACCTAATGCTATCCTCACTGTCCCTACCCTCAATTATAATTAAAATTTGAATGTCGCGTGTTTATCGAAAATAAAGGAAAACAAACTAAGATCAAAATTAATTTCTTATTTTTTACTAAAAACTTGTAAGCCGAAAAATAAATCTGTAACAGTCTATACGCATCAATGGACCAACAAGAAAGTTGGCTGCCTTTATGGTTGTATTAATTACCCCTAAATTTTTTTCTCATTAACACACTCGATTTAGTAAACAAGAGATACTCCAACTCACAACATTTCACCAAACTTTAAGATAGTTTCAATATATATATATATATATATATATATATATATATATATATATATATATATATATATATATATATATATATATATATATATATATATATATATATATATATATATATATATATATATATTGAAACAAAGGAAATTCTAAACATAAATACATAGGCTAAAAATCTCGTGTATTTTTCAGGAAAAATTTAAACAAAGCACGCCAAACTGACCATTATGATAAATGATAAGAGGTCACACAAGCAAATAAAAACTCTCTCTCTCTCTCTCTCTCTCTCTCTGTCGAGGAGAGAGAGAGAAGAAGAGAGAGAGAGAGAGAGAGAATGTTCGTGACTAAGTTTTCT
>JABUQX010080790.1:2500-7500 GCA_015478945.1 Trachelipus rathkii
ATTATTGATACTATATATATATACATAATTAATATATATAATATATATATATATATATATATATCTATATAAAGAATACTATATATTATATATATATATATAATATATATAGTAAATATAAAAAAACATATATATATACTATATATTATATATATAATATATATATAGAATCGTAATAAATATCGCTGTTTTGTTTATTTTACATTTGAATTTATAGAACTTTAAACTTTATTTACTTTTGTTAATTATAATTAATTCAAAATTATGGGTCGATTTAGACTCTGAAACTTGATATACGTGTTAATTGCTATATAATTTAACTACCTGTACATATTATACTAGTATAATCTTGTTCTGAATTATTAATGGTTCAAAGTCCAGGAAACCACTCTTTAGTCTATTAGTTCGGGACAGATTCTTTAATTGACGTAGTTTCATCAAATTATTATATATTTTTATTTACTTAATGTATATGAATAAATTAAATATCCACAGAATCACCAAACTCCATTCTTTATGCTATGTTGGTTTCAAACTTCAAATCAACCCATTTGTGAAAACTCAAAATTTAATTTTTCTCATTTTTTGTTCCAAGTTTGGAGTTTAAATTATACCGTTAGGAATGCAGAATTTACACATATGATCTTCTGGTTGATAACTATGTTATATACTAGAGTAGTACTAGTAAATTGTGTTTTAATTTATTTTATATGCGAAATTAAATTTACAGCATGTTGAAAACATTTGAAAGTTTTTATGTTTCACTTTTGAAAATTGCTTGCCAATTGTTTTTCATATTCGCAACTTTTCTTGTTTAATATTTTTATCTCTACTATGTAGTAATTATATTGTCTAAATTTTAAAGTCATTCCTTAGGTGTTTATCTTCATAGTTAAAGAATAAATTTTAATTATTGGGTATACCATGGTAACCATTTTCCGGTTTTTTTGTCTTGCGCGGGAGATAAAAGACTGGATCAATCGATCTCAGAGGTCTTATTCC
The DNA here is from genome assembly GCA_015478945.1 of Trachelipus rathkii. Taxonomy (NCBI): domain Eukaryota; kingdom Metazoa; phylum Arthropoda; class Malacostraca; order Isopoda; family Trachelipodidae; genus Trachelipus; species Trachelipus rathkii. Next base: position 3,503 of record JABUQX010080790.1, read on the forward strand.
TTTTCATCCAGTGCGGCTCTTCTATATGGGCTCCGGGGCTGGAGCCCCTCCCAAATTAAAAGTGCCAGCACTGACGTAGGATGGGCGTCTATGATCATTGTGCTGACTGGAAATCATAAAATTTGTGCCAAAGAAAAATGAAAAGAATGTTTTTTACCAATTAACTAGCATAAAAGCGCGTAGGTAGATAATCAAGAAGATCATGAAAATGACATGCATTTTTCTGCAACATTCTTCTTGTGTCCTCAATTCTGATTTTCTTCCTCTTTTATATCCTTAATAAATAAAACGGTGTGGCTGCTATTTTACAGTCCCAGAAGAAAGACCAATCTTATTAGTTTTTAAAATATAAGACCAGAACCACCATGTAACAAAAAGATTGACAATTCCAATATCATAATAATTGTTTTAGAAGTTGCCCACTCATTGTGCCCTTTTTTTTGCAATATTGACTATAACAACTTGAATTAATGACTCCATATTAAAAATTGATTCCAAAGTTTTGGATCGAGTTGCTAGTTCTGTCCTTTAATGTCCTCGTACATATAAACACTACTAACTAAAGTATATAAAGACAAATTTAAAATCAGTTCATTCTCTATGCTTCGGGTGAAACAGTGGAAATGCTCCTTTTTTTTTTTTGCGGGGGGAATGTTGAAAAATTATTTGATATATATGAAATAAATTATTTATTTATTAGAAAAAATATATAAATATTTATATGATTGCTGGATGATGGGATGTGCATGTGATTTGTTAATTTTAAATGTGAGCCCCAAATTAATCTAATTGTTAAAAATTGCGAGTATTAAAATTATTAAGTATTAATAAATTAATAAAAAAATTTTATTTCTAATTTTGCTCTGAAACCTTCAAAGAAGGGTAAGGCTCCCTTCACTATAGGCGATTTTCGATTTCGAATCAACAAAAATATGATTGATAAGATTCCTTATATATATATATAATATAAAATATAATATATATTATATATACTATAATATATAATATAGTATATTATAATATGTGGTATATTAAGTGATATAATTAGTATATATAGTATAATTAGTATATACTATGGTTATATGATGTATATATATTATATATATATATAATTACACTTTACTTAAATATATAAATATAATAAATAATTATAATATACTATATATATATATATATTTATATAATATATATATATATATATATATTATATATATAATATATATATAATATATAATAATAATTAGGATGTACCATACCAGGAAAAGAGCCGATACCGATATGAACGATACTCTATTTTTTAGGTTGCCGATTACCCGCGATACCGATACCATACTTAATTAATATATAAATACATCATTAAATAACGACGTCCTTAGAACATTGTGCACTGATAAGGCAACTCAAATTGCGATTCCCTGTACACAACAATACTTAGCATTCTAATTTCATATTGGTTTGCCCAAAGTATATTTATGATGTATACGAATTAAAACATAGTACCCTTTAATGAATAATAATAGCAAATATATAATCTTTAAACTTATTTTGATATTAACGGTGGTTGTGTTTATTTTTATAGTTTAAAAACAAAAATCATCCATTTCCATTTTTCAAGTAAAAGATTGTAACAATAATTTACACTAGCTCTATCATGTTTTAACCATGAATTAACAATTTACAAGAAGATTCTTAAACTAGCTAGCTACACTATAAAGAATAAAAATAATGAAAAAGAATTAAGAAACAACATAGCCGAAAAAGTTTAACAATAAAAAACGCTATTACTCAACATGAAATAAATAAAATACTCCTTTAAGATAAAGAATTACTTCAATACTCAAATTCAAAATTCACAAATTGTGATGATGCAAACACATTAAGCTTTCACTAGTATTTCTGCCGAGAGACTGTTCCTTTTTTGTCGTGAGGTTTACATTCCTACCTAACGCCATACGGACTATAAATTACGCGCGTCTTATTCCGACTGATTGGAGAGGTTGCTATACATTATTTGCCTGCCAAGCCCACTGATAATAATGAAAACCTTGGCCCATTTCATGCCACCACATGAAAGGATTTCTCTTCTGTAGGCAGCATTCTCATGTTTTCGTAGAGCCTCCTCTCCTCTTTCACAGACTGCAAATGGAATTATCTTTGCTCCTTGATGACTGTCTCTTCCGTTTTTACGATGAGGTTCCCTGGTTTGATTCCTTTGAAGGTGAATGAGATGTCAATGTAATTTCGGCCATTGAATACTTAATCAAAAGATCTAACAACATATCCAAATCCTCATCTTTAGTAGGTTTATTTGCTGAAAAGCCACCATTCGTCACTATCCAGTGCTGTTGACAGGGGTTGCAGAAGTTAAGGCGGCTTCCACTTCTCTTGGTCTCTTTTTTTTTTTTTTTTGTTTTTTTTTTTTTGTCAAGTGAGCAGACCTCCTCGGTTATGCTATGTTTAATGCATTGCTAGAAGGGTTCACCGTCGGAAGGTGCCATTCTCTGTGGGTTTAATCTAGCTTAATAACTCCTATTTAGAACCTTTTATTATTTATTTTTTACAGTTTCACCGCCGCTCCGGCAGAACCCTATTCAAGGAGTGGGGTTTGAACGCCTCAAAAATCCATCTAACGCAAATTACGCAGATGAGCACAGAAGCAGGCTTTAAAGTGAGGGAAATTAAATTGAGTAGGAAACACAGATGATGGAAGAGAATTTGCATCATTAACAGATGGTGGGCAGGAAAGAAAGAAGCACCCCAGCGAACCAGTCTGGAGTTACTAACAATCAACACAAAAAACTCATGCTGCCGACACAGCACCCTGTGTGCTACAGGACGTCGCTAAGTGGGGTGGTACGCGATGGGATATTCCTCGACACTTGCCTCTACAGTACTTATAGAAAAGGATAAAGCAATCCAACACTCGCTCCACAAAATATAAAGCGTGAAGTTGAACTAGAAAGTACAAGACAGTTTAAGTCTTTTGGCCATTGACTCGACCCTATCCAAAATCCAGATGAAACCCATGACCCCCCCGCCCAGCACAATATGAGGTAGCACTACTCCATAGCAAGCGATGAGACCCTTGTATTAGGTGGTGATAGTAACTGGAATGAAGGAAAAAAACAGTTTCTCGCACGTCTAAATCAAACTCCAGTTCTTTAAGGCCGCAGCCTAGCAACCACTGTGATTTGAGGTTCAAAACATTTTTTTTGTTTATGTTTAAGGCTCAAGGATGTTTATATTGTCAACGGAAGAGACGAAGGAACTCGTCGACAAGAGATAGAAAAAGTTAATGTTGTCTTAGATAGAAAGCAAGGATTTGTAGAAAATGTTAGGGTTTTTTAAAGAGTTAATTCCCACAGCTATGAGACGACCAACCCTGAAATTCTATCCAAGAATCAGCGTAGAATAGAATCGGAAAGATTAAGACAGAGGCAATTCTGGCACCACAGAGTGCAGGATTGTTATGAGTTGAAGAATGAAGGGCAAGCTCATCGCACATAGACGTTGTGTAGACTGAATGTGCAGGTAGATATAATGATGTTGAGAGCTAGGAATAAAGTAGAGATAAAGACCAAACCCTGAGGAACACCACCTATTGACAGAAAAAGAAGAAGTCACCCCATCAACAACAGCCGACATTGAGCGATTTGAAAAAAGCTAGACATAAGTAAGCAAAGAAGGAGGAAACCCAAAAGGAGGGGAGCTTGAGAGCAGTGACGCGTGCCCATACCCGGTTCAGATGCTTGGATATGTCAAGCGCCACCACACAAGTCCTCCCGTAGTTCTAGGGGCGGAAACCATAAATCTTTGAACAGGAAAGTATTCGCCAGATAATTCTCGAGCACCGAAAGCCCTACTGAATCAGAAAGAAGGGATGAATTCCGATGACTCTAAGAGAGTGAGACGTTGAGAAGGTTTCAAATCTTAGATAGAAAGAATACAAAGTGAGGCTACTAGCGATAGTTACGAAGGATCCAGACCAGCATTATTTT
>JABUQX010080790.1:30000-35000 GCA_015478945.1 Trachelipus rathkii
TATATATATATATATGATTATCAGCACCATTTTTAATAACCGCAACCGCATTCGCTAATATTGCGGCTAATTTTCTGCAGTTAACAGGAATTAGAGATTGAAATCCAAATTTTCAACTTACCAATTAAGGTTGATAAAATGTTAATTAAAAAAAATTAAAATTAAAATGAAATTAAAATTAATAAAATAATTTATGTAAAAACAATAAAGTAAGAAATATATAAATATATAGGTAAAACAAACAATGAAATAGAAATAAACTCAAAAAATATATTATTGTTATTATTATTATAATTATTATTATTATTATTATTATTATATTATTATTATTATTATTATTATTATTATTATTATTATTATTATTATTATTATTATTATTATTATTATTATTATTATTATTATTATTATTATTATTATTATAAATTATTATTTTATTATTATTATTAGTATTAGTATTATTATTATTATTATTATTATTATGATGATTATTACTTTATTATTAGTATTATTATTATTATTATTATTATTATTTATTATTATATTATATGATTATTTATTATTATGATTATTATTATTATTATTATTATTATTAGATTTTATTATTATATTATTATTATTATTATTATTATTATTATTATTTTATTATTATGATTATTATTATTATTATATTATTATTATTATTATTATGAGGTAATATTTTTATTATTGATTATTATGATTATTGATTATATTATTATATTATTATTATTATTATTAGTTAATTATTATTATATTATTATTATTATTATATTATTATTTATTATTATTATTATTATTATTATTATTATTTTCTTATTTATTTATTTTATTATTTATTATCATTATTAGTTATTATTAATTATTATTATTATTTATATTATTATTATTATATTATTTATTATTATTATTATATTGTATTATTATTATAGTATTATATTAATATTATTATTACTTATTATTATTATTATTATTAATTATTATTATTACCACTAGTACTACTACCTACTATTACTACTACTACTATTACAACTCCTGCTGTTCTGCTGATTAAAACTATAATTTGTTATTATTATTATGATTATATTATTATATAATTATTATTATTATTATTATTATTATTATTATTATTATTATTATTATTATTATTTATTATTATTATTATTATTATTATTATTATTATTATATTATTATTATTATTATATTATTAATATTCTTATGTATTATTATTAGTATTATAGTTATTATAATTATTATATTATTGAGTATTATTAGTATTATTATTATTATTATATTATTATTATTATAATTATATTATTATTATTATTATTAATTATATTATATTATTATATTATTATATGATTAAATTTTTACTTACAAACAAAAATCAAAAAATCAAAAAATTATATATATATTAGTATATATTTATTATTATTAGTTATTATTATTGATTGGAGTTATCTACACTATTAATGTATTCACTCTCTCTTATTAATATTATGTAATATTAGTATCCTTCATTTATTATTAATTAATCTATCTAACACTATGACTCTTGTTAGCTTATTACCAAATTCTAAAACAAATTATTCTCTGTTACTTGAAATGATCACAATGTTATTATTACATCTTCCTAAAATATATCCGGTAGTTCTTATGAAAGAATAATGTGCAAAGCAACGATTGAAGCCATATATATTTCATTAGTCACTGACCGGTTATCGTCCGTAGAAACCTCAGCGAACATCTCAGAGATTTCGATTTCCCTTAATAAAATATAAATGAAGAAGTTTGAACAAGAAGTAATGATATATATAAATTATTGAATTTTTAAGTGAGCATCACGATATAGTGTACAATTAATCTAAAGGGCTGTAAAGTTGATGTTACTATAGTCAGGTTGTGCAGAGGTTTGACGAACTAAAACCGAAAGACAGGGAAGCATAATAAATATATAAATTGCCTCATAGTTTGCTTTTGCAAATTATAATATTCAATATGAGAAATAGTAATTTAGTAAATATTCAAGATAGAAAGATTAGAAGAAAATTATTTCTATTTGTGAAAGTGATAATAAAGTTAAAACTATTTAATATATTAATAATATATGAAAAGCGATTATAGAATTATTTCTTAGAATTTATTATAATTTATTATATTATTTTAATATTATTTTATTAAATTATTATTATATTATTTATTTATGATATATATATATATATTTTATTATTTAATATATTAATTATATATTATTATTAGTTATATTAGATAATTGAATATTATTGTATTTAATTATTATAATGTATATATTATGATATTATATATTATAAGATAATTATTATTATTATTAATTGTTATGTAGATATAGTTATGTACAAGGTTTAAAATTATGTAAATAGTATTTAATGCAATTAATTCGGTGTCTTGTTCCTGCCCAAGCAACATCATCAAAGAATCTAATCGGTTTTACGCTTGGGAAACAAGAAGCTTTAACATGTGCGATCGAGAGATTCATCATTCCGGCGATCATTCAGATCATACATGAACAATACGATGCATTCATGTGATGATAATAATTGATCTCATAATGCAGTGGAATCCTGCACGTTGATTATGATTACTCATAATATTAAGTGATATGATTAATTATTATGTGATAGATATGTATTATGAATTATGTGAGAATATATAATCAGTTAATAAATTTCTTGGAGCTATGTATGCCTAATATATATTTCTTGTTCATATTATTATTAATTATTTATTACTATTTTTTATATCATTAACAGAAGGGATAAATATATGTATTATTTATTTCAATTTGTTGATGGGTAATGATCTATTAATTGAAGAATAGTATATGATGTGAGTGATTGAGTAAATTATTATTGAATTATTTAGATGATATTATTATTATATTATATTATGATTATTATTATATTATTAGTATTATTATTATTATATTATTAGTTGATTATATTATATAATATTGATTATTTATTGATTGTTTATTATTATGTGATTATTATTATGTATGATTGAGGTGATAAGGATTATGGAATAATAGGACCACTGATGTGTAATATAATTATTCTCAGTTATTTATTATCTCTTATTTATTCTAAGTGTAAGGATTTAGTCTAATATATGTATATATTAATGGTTCCATCTAATTAATTATTATAAATAATATATAGATGTGTGTGATGTGACTGATTGAATTAATTAAGTATTGACTCTATAATGATAAAAATCATTACATGTTATTTATGATTGGGTATATAATAATATAATACTAGGTGTATCAGATAATTGATGGAATTATTATGCGGAGTAATTATATATTATTTATGATTAGATATGAAGAATTATTTACATTATTATAGGTGTAATTATGTATTACTGTGAATTAAATAGATTATTTATTAAGTGGTAATTAATATATTATGTACTCAAGAAAATGTAGTATATTATATAAATTAGTCAATTTACTTATTACAATTATATTGATTGACTTATATATTGATTATGATTTAGGTATTATTATTATTGGATTGAATTGATTATCTATTAGTTAATTCAATTACTATGTAATCCCTATTCACTGTATTACTCTACTGGATTATCGAATATATAAATAGTGCTGCGGCATATTATCCTTCAATGCGAAGTAGATAGTAAAGATTTGGAATCGCTCTCTATGTCAATCTACAGGTAGAGACTCAATCTTGAGGAGATTCTATCACTGAAGCTTGTGGCAAACGTGAGTTGAGGGATTTTGAAATGGGCAAAGGACCAGCAAAGGTCGCTCGAAGAAGAGTAATAAAACAGAAAAAAATTTACCACCCTTCAGAGAAATTGCTCATATCGAAAGGTTTCATAGATTGCTGAGGAGTGCTATCTCTCTCTTCCAGTAATCATGCTAAATCTTCCTTGCATTCCTGATGCTCATCAGGCTTCTCTTCTTTTCAAGCTGGTGGGACAAAGAAGTAAACACAATAACCAATGTAAAAAAAGAATAAGAAGAGAAAGAAGAAAACAGAATAAAAGAGGGAAAAGAACACAAATTCTCAGCACACAAACGCTATGGAGCGAGAAAAAAAAGAAAAGAAGGGAAAAAGAAAAGAAAGAAATGGTAAAACACCTTCTTTGTCAATTTTAGAACTTCCCCAAAGCCCTAAAAATGGAGATTTCTGCAACAACTCTATGAGAAAATTTACGGTTCACATGAAGCAACTGGATTTTTGACAGCTACCACCTCTTCATCACTCCAGAGCTTCATCGTACATTCTTGCCGATCTTCGAACCTGTTCCCATCTCTTTCTTTGAGCTGATCGCATTTGGGAGTTTTGAAGCATCTTATTCTGGCCCTTTCAAGATTCTTCAACTGATGGATCGATGCTACAAATTAACAACTTCCTGATTGATGAAGGGATGTCCTTTCGATTTGTCGTATGAAACCTGCCGTACTCCATCCGCCTTCACGGATGGTTCTTCAATCGGATGTGGATTTGCCTTCAAGGATGGTTCCCCAATCTGATGTGGATTCGCCTTCAAGGATGGCTACTCAATCGGATGTGGATTCGCCTTCAGGGATGGTTCCTCAAACGGATGTTGATTCGCCTTCACGGAAGGTTCCTCAATCGGTTATTGATTCACCTTCACAGACGGTCACTTCATCTACTGAACAACAGAAACAAGCTTTAGTGTTTAAACGTAACACAGTGCCTAGGGTACGTTTAAATGATTAATGCAGTGAATTTAATTCACTTTAGTGATTAAAGTGCTCCGCTTTAAAGGGGCGAAATGTATGTACTATTGTCAAATTTTTTTTTAAATATTATATAAGATATAAAATAAAAAATTTGAAAAGTATTTTTTTGAAGCTATTTAAAATTGCTCAAATATATTAGTTGAGCTTAAAACGTTACAGAAATTGAGAAATCAAGAAAAGTCCAATATTCTTTTATACGAAAATTATATTT
>JABUQX010080790.1:40000-45770 GCA_015478945.1 Trachelipus rathkii
GTCTTTATATATGTTATCGGATCCATAGATCTCGAATATGATGGTTATAAGTTCGTAATGGGTGTCTGGGGACCCACCGAAGGGGGCCCATAGAAATGGCCGCAGTACATAAGAGAAGTGGAGAAAGGAGTTGGATTCGCAGTCAGAGAAGGAAAGAGTCGGAGAAGGAGTCTGAGTCAGAGGAGTTGGAGTTAACAGCTACACCGGTGCTGGAGCCAGTGCGGTGCCGAGTTAATAAACATTCGTTTAGTCCCATATTGGTATCAAAATATGTTTATAAGGTCGTAGAACTCGAATACGAGGGTTATAAACTCGGTAAAAGGTGTATGGGGACCCCACAAAGGGAGGCGTCCCCAGAAGAAATGCACTGAACGCAAAACAGAAGAACATGGAGGAAGGAAGAAGGAGGAAGGAGGAGGAAGGATGGAGGAAAGAGTCTGAGAAGAAGTCAGAGTTGTTACCGACACCGGTGCTGGAGCCGGTGCGGTGCTGAGTTTGGAAACATTCGTTTGCTATTTTATTTTATGTTTCAATTTACATTTTTTTTAAAATTTATTTTCAAATTTTTATTATTTTTTTTATTTATTTTAATTTATTTTGTTTAAAAAATATATTTTTTACTAATTTTTTTTATGCTTTTCATGTTTATAACGTAAAAAAATTTGCGTTTTTACATACCCTAAAGCAGTAAATCAGTAAATCAGTAAATTAAACCACCCACCCTACCCTCCCCACCCCTCCGTGATCTATTGATCTATGGATTCAAGTCATATTTTTAACTAAAATTATAATGTTTTACACACACTAAAGCAGTAAATCAGTAAATCAGTAAATCAAACCACCCATCCTACCCTCCTCATCCTTCCATGATCTATTGATCTATTGTTTCAAGTCCTATTTTTTACTAAAATTGTTATGTTTTACATACCCTAAAGCAGTAAATCAGTAAATCAGTAAATCAAACCACCCACCCTACCCTCCCCCACCCATCCATGATCTACTGATCTATTGATTCAAGTCATATTTTTTACTAAAATTGTTATGTTTTACATACCTAAAGCAGTAAATCAGTAAATCAGTAAATCAAAACATCCTACCCACTACCCATCCCCCATGCCTATGATCTATTGATCTATTGTTTCAATGTCACTTTCGAGTATCATTTTGGATAAACATACTTAAAATCAAAGTTCTTTATACACTGACCAACGAATATATGCTAACGTAACAAAGTTTTCACATTAATAAAGCTAACATAGCATCACCTGAACTAAGAATATAATGTACAACAACAAACCTAACACACATTAAGCATGAATAAACTGTCAACATTAACAAAGTTTCACACTTAACAAAGGTAAAGCAACTAACATAGCATAAAAAAACGTAGCCTATTCACATTTTATCAAACATATCTCTAACATATCAATGTTAATTTTACATTAGCATCGTAATATTTAACAAAATTTTATCATAACCTTGTCTAATTATCATACTGATCAACGAATATATGCTAACGTAAGAAAGTTTTCACATTAATAAAGCTTACATAGCATCATCTGAACTAAGAATATAATGCACAACGACAAACCTAACACACCTTAAGCAAGAATAAACTCCTAACATTAACAAAGTTCCATACTTAACAACAGTAAAGTAACTAACATAGCATGCAAAAACGTAACTTATTCCCACTTTGTCAAGCATATCTCTAACATAACAATTTTAATTTTACATTAACACGGTAAATTTCGAGTATCATTTTGGATAAACATAACATAAAAATAAGTTCTTTATATACTGACCTAAAAATATATGCTAACGTAACAAAGTTTTAACATCAATAAAGCTAACATATCATAACCTGAACTAAGAACATAATGTACAACGAGTAACCTAACATGCCTCACGCACGAATAAACAGCCAACATTAACAAAGTTCTATACTTAACAACAGTAAAGTAACTAACATTACATAACGAACGTATCCTATTCACACTTTTTCAATCATATCTGTAGCATATCATTGTTATTTTTACCTTAACATAGTAATATTTAACAAAAATTTATCATAACCTCACCTAATTATCATACAGACCAGCGAATATATGCTAAGGTAACAAAGTTTTCACATCGATAAAGGTAACATATCATAGCCTGAACTAAGATTATAATATACAACGACAAACCTAACATACCTCACGTGTGAATAATCTGCTAACATTCTCAAAGTTTCCTACTTATCAAAGGTAAAGTAGCTAACAGGACATACAAAACTCAATGTATCCCTACTTTCCTAACATATCAGCAACAGCTAAAGCAGTTTTATCTAACAAAATCTCTTAACAAAGTGACCAATCTATCAAAGATACCCCCATCTTGATCTATGAATTGATACTACCTTCATCAAAATGCCACTCACATCAAATATAACGTCATTTTGAACTATGAATAAACGTAGACATTAGCAAAATTCTCGAGTGAACCTAGCATTACTCTGCAAAAAAATTAACCTAAGCCCACGTTTTTAACACAACATCACCAGTTAACACAGTAATATCTTGCGAAACTTATCGTTTCTCTAACAAATCAGTGTTAATTTCACATTGTCATAGTAATAATATTTAACAAAACGTAGCAGAAATTAAACATAACCTAAAATATCTAACACTTACAATGGAAGAAAACCTACAATAGATACTAACATTTGGAACTATGCATAAGACATTAACATTTGGAGCTATGAATGAATTACACAGCAAAATAACCTATGCCAGCTTTTCAATCATATCATCAGCAGCTATAGCAGTATTATCTAACAAAACTCCTTAACAAAGTGTCCAAACTATCAAATATACCCGCATCTTGGACTATGAATTGATGCTACATTCATCAAAGTGTCTTGCATATCAAATATAACATCATTTTGAAATATGAATAAACGTGGACATTAGCAAAATTCTCTGTCAAACATAATAAAATATCATATCGATCATACGAATAAACGCTAACAACTTAACCTATCCTACCTTTCGAAACATCACGCAATACCTTCGAGTCGTTAGGCTTACACGGTAGGTTTATCATTAGGGTTACTTTCATGTTTATACAAAAGCTTTCACGAATGCGCTCACTCAGCAACATAATCTCAATCTTTACTATACATAACCAAACAAATTTCAACGATGAGTTTCAACTACACGGAGATCGCCCCGGAGATGCATGAAGACCCATTTCGGGTACCCTGAAGGGGGGTGTAAGCGGTAAGGGCACAACCCAAAGGCACAATTTTATGGCTTGCCCAAAATTCATAAAATTAATCACCCCATTCGTCCAATCATTTCAAATACTATTGTGTTACATTCAAATTATCTTCTTGGATTTCGACACAACTAAAACCCTTAATAAGAAAAATTTCAAATTCACATCTTTCTAATACCGTAGACTTTATCAATCGTACTCGATCATTAAACCCATTTACCCATCAATTTTTGAGTTTTGATGTTTTATCTTTGTTTACATCAGTTCCCGTCCAGTTTACTCTTGACCTTTTGGAGAGATTCATTTCAGAAACTAATTTCACTTTAAACTACCCCTTTCATTTTGTTAAAAAACTCATCCTCCTTTCTTTGCAACATAGTTACTTTACTTTCGATAATTTATTTTTCAAACAAACTTACGGCCTCGCCATGGGATCTCCTCTTTCCCCTATTTTAAGTAATATCTTTATGGAATTAATAGAATTTTATTTTATCACCAGTCATCCCCTTCTTCTCAACTCTACATGGCTTAGGTATGTAGATGATATTTTTTGTTCTGTTCCGAAACACATCAATATTCACGACATTTTACAGTTTATTAATAATATCCATCCTTCCATCTCTTTTACTCATGAGCTTTCTCATAATTTCTCTATACCATTTCTCGACACATTAGTTTCTTGGAAAAACTCTCCACACTTACTCTACTCTGTCTATAGAAAGCCAACTTTTTTCTTCTTCTTACATACATTGGTTTTCTACACATTCTTTCAACACCAAACTTGCTACTCTTTCCTCTCTTTATTTACGAGCCTTTAATATCTGCTCCCCTCCGAATCTTTCTACAGAAAGTAAATTCCTTTCCTCCACTTGTTCCAAACTAAATTACCCTCCATATGTTATTAATTTAGCCTATCACAAAGCAAAGAAATTTTTTTTTAATAGTGACCCTCTTTCCCCTAAAAATAACCTAACTTATCTTCCTATCCCATTTAATTTAAATTTCAATATTAAAAAACATATTCCCAACAATATTTGCTTCACAAAAAACAATACTATTCCTCTAAAACGAATTTTCAGACCCCTTAAATCAACTAATCATTTGTCCCAATGTATCTATAAAATTCCACGCTATGATTGCTCTAGCATCTATATTGGCGAAACAACTGATTTTACAAGGAGAATATATCAACACAAGCAAGATTTATAAAATGATTCTACCAACTCAGCTTTAACATTTCATCGTTCAGTTAACAATCATAAAATCAATATAAATGAGTCCTCGCCATTAAGTTTTTGTAATCAGGTTAAAAAAAGAAAAATTATGGAGTCTGTTTTTATTTATAATCTAGATAATTTCAACAAGATACAAGGAGACTTCAAGTTGGACAAATTACAAAATTCTTTTTTGCTTTCATCAGGATGTCTTAGGAATATCAAGAAGTAGGAGTCATAACTGACCAACCAACTCAGAGATCTACATTATTTGTCTTTTGTAAAATTTATATTTAGTTCTTATAACGTTAAAATTCCGAAAGAAGCTCTTTGTTGTATTGGGCGAAAGCTAAATTGTGCATTTGTAAATAGTTTTAAATATCAGTTTTTACCAAATGTTTTTGTATGTGAAATAAAAAATTTAAAGTTTTTATCTTGCCAAGGGTATAATTTTCATAAAAAATATCAGTTTACGAAATAAATTCAAAAGTTTCTAATATATATATATATATTATATATTATAATATAATTATATATATTATATATGATATATCTATATATATATATATAAAAAATATATTATATATAAAAAAAAAAAAAATATTTTATATATATATATATATATATATATATATATATATATATATATATATATATATATATATATATATATATATATAAATATATATATATATATATATATATATATATATATATATATACGGTAATATATATATATCACATCCGCATGGCAAAAAGGGCGGATGCGGATGTTGTTGAAGTGTGGAATGCGGATGTCACATACATCTCTAATATATATATATATATATATATATAATATATATATAAATATATATTATATATATAATATATAATAAACCACATGCATACAGAGTTTTTAAATAAAAACCCAGAATAAAGGCCCCCAAATATATATATATATATATATATATATATATATATATATATATTTATATATAATATATATATATATAATATATATATATGCAGTCAACATGAATTAAGTAAACCGCAAAAATGAATCAGCAAAAATATATCTTTTACCAAGTAAGGCAAAGAAAACGAAAATTTCTCTCCTGAAAATAACACTTTATTTTCCTTTGTTTTTAAATCTTAATTAAAACATTAGGAGAATGAAACAATCAAGATTTCAACACACAATTAAATGGAATTAATGGTAAACCCTCCCCCTCCCCCCAAAAAAAACTTACTTCAATTTATATGAATTTGGATATAAAAGCACCATTTTAGGATTGAAATTCTTAGAAGGTTTG
>JABUQX010080791.1:5000-38205 GCA_015478945.1 Trachelipus rathkii
GTAACACTTGCAATTTTCTACATGGAGGTAATACAAAAACAATTGTTGGTGTCTGATGCTGGTGGGGTGTTGTGATTGACTAAGCCAGTTGATAAAACAAAAATTATTATCATATATATATACATATATATATATATATATATAAAGTATATATTATTATTATTATTATATATATATATACATATATATACATATTTATATATATTATACATATATATACAAATATAAACATATAAAGAGATATATATATATAAAATTATTATTATATATGTATATATTATATATATATTAAGATGCATATATATATATATATATATATATATTTGCATCTATTCGTATATATATATATATGATACATATTTACATATACATAAAGTTATATTATATTATTATTAATATTATTATTATATATATAAGTATATTAAATATATATATTATATATATATATATATATATATATATATATATATATATATATATACATACATACATACATACATACATACATACATACATACATACATACATACATATATATACATATATATATATATATATATATATATATATATATATATATATATATATATATATATATATATATATATATATATATATATATATATATATATATATATAATCGTTGCTCTTAAGGAAACATAAACCAATGATAAACATAAAATATAACGAAATGTCCAATTTTTTGAACATCTTTAAATGACAAAAAGTCAATGTAAGTTAACTTTTCTAACTTTTAAATTTATTAATTTTATTTATTTATTTTTGTTATTAGTTTACACGAAATTTATTTTATCAAAATTGTTAAAATATTAAAAATAAAATTTATTCCTTGAAAATGTCCGAAGTGTACGGACGAAAGCTTGGTACTATACTTAAATCAATTGTTTTATTTTATTCAAGAATAATTTTAAAGAAAATTTCTTCTGTTGAAAGAAATACTTTCAGGAGGCTTGAAAAAGCATCAAAATCATACATTAAAATAAATGCTGATATTATTATTATTATTATTATTATTATTATTATTATTATTATTATTATTATTATTATTATTATTATTATTATTATTATTATTATTAATTATTATTATTTATTATTATTATTAATTGTTATTATTATTATTATTATTATTATTATTATTATTATTATTATTATTATTATTATTATTATTATTATTATTATTATTATTATTATTATTATTATTATTATTATTATTATTATTATTATTATCATTATTATTATTATTGTGTGCGTGTGTGTTTGTGATGGCATTAAAATCGAAACCAGTTTACAAACTGCACAGATGTTTATATCATATTTAATAATTTTATTAAAGAATTGGAAATTAACGTTACTGTAGATCAGTGATATTATTATTATTATTATTATTATTTTTATTATTATTATTATTATTATTATTATTTTTATTATTATTATTATTATTATTATTATTATTATTATTATTATTATTATTATTATTATTATTATTATTATTATTATTATTATTATTATTATTATTATTATTATTATTATTATTATTATTATATTTATTTATTTATTTATTTATTTATTTATTTATTTATTGTAAATATTTTGACTTATCTACCTATAGAAACTCAGTGAAATAACAATTCAATGTTTTTACGTGAAAACTTAAAATAAAGTATTAAGTGAACCAAGTTATTGAACTGAAATGTTGCTTACCAGATTTGTTCGACGGGTGAGAAGGGTGAGACCCGACGGAGGCGCTGCTTGACTCCGCAGAATGAACGGAATGTGAAGAGTTGACGGAATGCGTCGAAGAAGTGACGGATTGAAGAGATGCTTCACTACCAGCGGGCGAAAAAGACTTTTTATTTCGCTCTAAGAATTAAAAATATTTTTAAGCATCGATATATACAATTTAGCACGATATAAGAGTATATAATTCTTTGATGTAAATCTGATTGACTTAAATTATGAGACAAAAAAAAAAAAAAAAAAAAGAAAATTTGTAATTATTGCATGAAATTATGAAATCTAAGTACCCTCGTTTTCTGATGCAGATCGTTCAGCAGAATGAAGGGAACGAACACTGTGGACGGATTTCCTTGAATTAGGTCTCGAAACAGCTGCTGCTGACCTGGCACTAGATGGTGTCGAGTTCCTCGAACCACCAACAGAAAAGTCTCTTGAAGAGCATCCACTGGGAGAACGTTGTTTTGGAAGAGAAAGCTTATCCATACTCGTTGTCAAAGATTTAGATTTGGCCACAATTCTTGAATGACTGTCATTCGTTGGTGTTGGTGATGAAAGAGGTTGAGAGAGTGTTGGTGTATTTTTACCACCAAAATGGCGAGGAATACGAATTGTAAGACTTCCTTCATTTGTTCGTGCTCTGTAAAATTATATATATATATATATATATATATATATATATATATATATATATATATATATATATATATATATATATATATATATATATATATATATATATATATATATATATATATATATATATATATATATATATATATATATATATATATATATATATATTTAGACAAAAATATAATGTTTAGTGTTTCGCTGCATGCGTAATATTTGTTGGGATCATATAGATATGGTTTACATTGATTGCTTGACCTTATGTGTTGAGGCGATTAAAATGAGGTTCAAGTCTTGTACCAACAGACGAGAATGGGAAATTCGAAAAGAAAAAAAAAGGATCCATTGTCCCATGTTTCTAGAAATCTTGTCCAAATTTATGGTGACATTCAAAGGTACAGAAAGATGACAATAAGGATTTGGATATGCTTACTTGACTTGGTCAAGAATCAATATTGATTGAAATATATTAATAGATATTTGCATATTTCAACACAATTTTATAACTTTTAATTTTAATGTTTTCTCCAGTAACATCAAGCTGTATTGCCATTACATCCTGGAACTTTAATCGGCTAAATTAGGTGGATTTTCCTAGCTCCTATAATAACTATCCTTTGAATGGCCCTTGTTCTGACTTTAAGAACGCTTCGGTGTTGAAAAGGTAGAAACTGTAATCGCTCATTTCTTCTTCGACTATATCTTTTTCTTCCTTTTCTTCCCTAAGTGCAAGGTTCAACCACACTTGATTCCGTTCAATTAAGATTAAAGACGTAAAAATATCACTCTTGCTAATTTTTAACGGACAATATTCACTGAGTTAAGTGTAATATTAATAAATGAAAGTGCACTGCAAGAGCGTTCTTTGTGTCTAGAAAGGCATTATATATATATATTATTATTATTACATATTATATATATATATTATTATATTATTATATTACATATATTATTATTATATTATTATTATTATTATTATTAAGCATATATTATATATACATATATATTATTATATATATATATATTATTATTATTATATATATTATACATATATATTATTATATATATATATATTACATTATTATTATTATTATATATATATATTATTATTATTATTATATATATATATATTATTATTATATATATATATTATTATTATTATTATATATATATATATATATATATATATATATTATTATTAATATATTATTATTATACATATATATTACAGCATATATATACATTATTACATATATATTATATACATATATACATATATATATATATATATATATATATATATATATATATATATATATATATATATATATATATATATATATATATATATATATATATATATATATTATTTTACTTATTTACCATCTCGCAGGTAGGGCTTTCGTTCTGTCAGTTGGACCAGTATCTTCTTCCTTCTGGCCATGAAACTCCTGATCCTAGAGCACTACAGAAAACAATTTCTCAGCGCAATGGTTTCCGATGCTAGTCCTTGAGTTATGCATTCAGGTAGGGTTTCACCCTTTTGGTGGAACTAGCATCTTCTTCCATTAGGCCTCAAAACTCGTTCTCCCAGAGTTCTCCAGAGGACCGTGCTTCTAGGCACATAAGATTCCAACGATGGTCCAAGAGTAATACAAGCAAAAAGGAAAGCACCGGGCTACTAGCCCTGTCGCCCTATAACCATGGGAAGAAAATCTTCATTTGTCCTGACCACGACGAAACATACAATCTTCTTTAAGCACAAATCATTTCCACTGACTTCTCAATAATTCCATTCTACAGTAGAAGTATTTACTGAGAGTTTGATTAAATTTTTACTCTTCCTGCATTCAATCTGCTTTCTCCTATTCTCAGACTAAAACTATTTGGAGCTTTCAGAATAGCTCTCCCAATCTCTTTTCTGGTTCTTCTCATTTCTTCTTTCCCAGCTGTTTCCAGTGCGTCCGACTCCAACGACGGTCAGAACATATATATATATATA
The DNA here is from genome assembly GCA_015478945.1 of Trachelipus rathkii. Taxonomy (NCBI): domain Eukaryota; kingdom Metazoa; phylum Arthropoda; class Malacostraca; order Isopoda; family Trachelipodidae; genus Trachelipus; species Trachelipus rathkii. Next base: position 9,391 of record JABUQX010080791.1, read on the forward strand.
TATATATATATATATATATATATATATATATATATATATATATATATATATATATATATATATATATATATATATATATATATGTTATATATATATATATATATATATATATATATATATATATATATTCAATCAGATTGCGCGTTAAAGGGTAGCTTCTGTACCTTCTAACTATCGTCGAATAGTTCTCACCTGTGTGAACTGTCTAAGGTGTTTGAAACTTTCCACACCTCTCCTTTTCATATCATCTGGAAACTAACTCCCTTCTTTTTGATTATGGCTTTCGAATCTTTGGGTTAATGGGTGATGTAATCCTTTCAATCTTACCGATTTAGAGTCTTCTTTCCTTGGGAACTATAAAGTCTTATATGGTAACTCTCCATATATCTAAATTTTTTGACAAGGTTTATGACATGTGTTTCTAATTTAAAAACTTATCCTTTGTGTTTCTTCATTTATTTTACTCATTAATGTCTAGCATCTTTTCAAAAACTTTCCTAATTAGCAGTTGACTATTGGGCGACATTTCCTTCCTTTCCTGTCCTCAGTGGCATCATTATTCAGTGATAAGTTGATCAGTTTTATCTTTTATTCCTTTCCTAATAAATGATCTTCACAGATGCATATCCCGCTCTGTACAATTCTATGCCGATAACTTGATCTTCCATTCTTCTATTCAGATCCATTCTGCAACCTCTTTTGTGTTTAAAGCTGGCTTTCTACTACAGCTTGCCGATTCTACTTTTCCTGATCTGGATAGGATATACTAGTTGAATCCCACAACCTTGTGTAAGTAAGCCTTCATAAAAAACACACAACATACATACTTTTATAATTTTATTAGCTTACTAAACCTGTACCTATTATTTATTATCCTAACTACAGTTTAATATCACTAAAGCCTAAAAAGAATAAACTACTCTCTTTAAAATTAGGTTAAAAATTTAAACAATTTTATTTAGCCAATTAACTATGGGCGCATGTGGATATATATAATATGTTATATAGGTTAGGTCATAATAAATTTGTTTGCTGGAGTCTAAACTCTAAATTTTATATTTTATAAATTATCAACTTAATTAAAGTAACATTAATTAAAGACTGCTATTTTAAATAGAAAGTACAGAAACGTTTAGTTTAAGAATTCCAAATATAACCCGGGCAAACAGTGTAATCTCTCTTACCTATGTTAGGCCTAGGGTTATGGCTATCACATTTAAATTATCACAAATTAATATAACATTGTTAATGACTGTAGTTATATCCACAACATAGTTGATAATTATGATACACATCAAACACAATTGAAGATTCATTATGACTTTCAATACGCAAATTAATAATTAATTAAAATTGGGAGCGAAAGAATTAACACAAAACGCTTACTCACTGGTTCAGCTGGTCACATTATCTTGCCCACTATCCAAGAAGTTTATCAGATCATTTTGAATCTTTTTATGCATCTTCAAACTATTCCTCAACTGAGGTGGCACTCTTTTAGTATCCTCATTCTAGCAAAATCTTAGAAACCTTTGCATTTAAGTCCTTGAAATAAAATCATTATATATATGAGAAACAGTAGTGGCCCAGCAGTGACCCTTGGGAACACCACTTCAGCTATTCCCATTGTAAGATTATTCCCAATTTAGTTGTACACACTGGTTTTCTATTTCGCAATCCACTCTTTTAAATCCAACCAATGGTTACCACTCTCCACCTATACCACAAGGTTGCAATATACTTTTGTCATATAATAGTTTATTATTTGGCAGCCTTATGTGGGGAACCTAAAGTCTAAATATACAATATCAACTGTATCTCCTCGCCCTCAAAGTGGCAGTCAGTAATGTATTTCATAAATTCTAAAAGGTGTTTCTGACAACATCTTACCCCCCTTTCTGAAAACCGTGCTGGGAGTCATACAATACCTTGTTATCTTCTTTTAAATATTTCTCTATATGACCTTCAGTAACATTTTTCCAGAACCTTAACAACCAGAGATCTTAAGCTAACCTGCTACACTAATTCACTCCACCACGCTCCTTCCTTCTACCTTCTTACCTTTCTTTCATAACATAGGCCCATCAACATATCGCTGTTTGTTTCTCCACAGTCATGGCATGGGTACGCTCTTTTTGGCCTTGGTTCACCAAAATGTTATAGACCGCTTAAAAAAATCAAATACAGTGCCTTTTGCAATGTCTGATACTACCGCTCTTTCAGATTCTACCGATATATCCATCAGGCCCTGAAAAGCTTTACCTGATCAATATGATGTAATAATATACGTTTAACATATCTTTACCACACTTGCAAATTAGATAATTCTGTAGTTCTTATTTATTTACACTGTCGTACAAGAAACTTAATTCAGTCTCTCAAACCTATTTCCTAATCTTCTCACGTAATGACCTCTTCTGAAGCCAAAATAATAGCATTGATAAATGCTTGGTTAACACCATAACTCCTTATCTAACTCACTAAATTACTATTCAAAATTCGAATTTCTTTATATTGGACCTGCATATTGTACTTCTTTTCGCTGTCACTTTTTATAAAATTTATTAAAGTCATCTAATGGAAAATTTCTTCTGGGTGTTCTTATTCGCTAGTTTACCTTGCTAATAGTTAATTTTGCTCCTATCTCTCTTTAGCCTTTTCTTATAGATCTGGTTAAGTTTGTTTTCTTATATTTTTTCTCTATATATTTATTCTTGCTACAATCATCCTTCCTGCGTTGACTTTCACCGGGTGCGAATGAATGTGTTCGATCAGAAAGCGAGTATCTGGCTTGTGTTCTCATATTAAATCGTTTATCGCCTCTGTGAGGCTCTCTAGGTTTCCACCAATATAACGAGGTTTTCTCTTCGCGCACGGCGGGTCTCTTGGCCCTACATGGTTTGAGCTCTTTAAAATCATACTTTGTCTTTGGGTGTCGACTGAAGGTAGTTTCCTTTCACCGAACATTCTTCCGCTTCAGGGGTTAGCCAAATGTGTCCCTTCTGACTATATGAGTAAGTCCGGCCTACACGTGCCTTGCTGCGTTTTGTTAAGATGCTCGCTCTTTATATTCCGCCAGCTCACATTTTACTATATAGCACTCGCCGGGTCTCTGTAATTTTGGTGTATAATTTATTTTCATACGAATGCTTTTTCTTTTTCTGTGTTTTTCTATTCAGGAAGATCTATAGTATCCTTCTCTCCTTAATTTTCTAACTTGCTTATCTTCTTCGGCCGTCTCCAGTTATTTTATCTATATTTCTTATTATTTTCAATTTCTAATTTATTATTTATGTGAATCACTAAGTCCTTTTAAATTTCTCCTCTCTGCATGACTCCTAATTTATTCCCTCCAGACCTTCACCCATACCTTTATCACTTGTCTAGTGTATTATTATCAGTGTTAATTGTGGCATCCTGTCTTGTGGGTTTCGAGGACCATACTTGGCTCTAGAAAAGTTTATCCACACTTGTAAGAGATTTGAATGGTTTTATTATATTACTGAATCTACTATTGTCTGTTTATTTATTGACAATGTGAATTTCTCCAATTATGCCATAGGTAAAATGTGAGTGGAAAGGATAATGTAGTTGATAATAGTGTTCTGCAGATGATATATTAGAGTTTTGTAGAAATTAGAATATATAATAATAATTTAATTAATATATGAGTGATCTCGAAATGTAGTCAGGCTGTTTGCAGTAACAGGTTGACCTGTCTTCCAGATGGGTGATGGATCCTATAGAGAGTGGCCAATGTAGTGTTTGATTTTCTATAAGGGATGTGACTCTTGATGCTGGCTATTTTTGCTAATTGGATTGACTATGATACATATACCTTTGATATACTTTTCAAAATATGATAAAAGTAAAATCGACTTGACAGAGTAGTGGAATTACCCGCTTGCGCAGGGCGGTCAGATGTCTAGTTGACATCGTGGGATGGATAGAAAGCCGCGGCACTGTTGTGATTCTATCTATAAATGTTTGATTTCTAGCTATAGCCTGATTGTGTGCATGTGGGGTGACATGATATAGGTAACATGAGAAGGTAGAGTAGAATATATTAGCAGATTATATATTTGGAGATCTGAGTGCAGAAAGATGAAGCTAGTGTGGAAGAAGGTGGCATGAATTCTGGGATTGTTAACCTGTAGCTGGTTAGGTGCAGAGCTCAGGATGGAGGAAGTAGGGCTTTAGGAGTAGATGAAAGTTGACGGATAATTATGTTTTTTCAGAAAATATTAGGTTTTTCATTGGATTTGTGAATAGAGAGAATTTTTCTGGATAAGTAGATCTTTTTGCAGTCTTAATAGTGTTGGTCTTTTCAAGTAATCAGTTTTGGATGACTTTTTTTAGTAAAAAACAATCTAAGGTAAGTTTGGGTGATCGGGTCTAGAATCTGGATAATGAAATTACTATAGCCAATGTTAATCTGTAATAGTGGTGAGAGTATTAAATAATAAACTGGTGTTTGTTTACATTTCTAAATCATTGAGTTAGCAATAAAATATACAGCATTTCAAATACTATTCCATAATGATCTTTTTCATTCAAATGGCTCATAGCCTTAGAAATAAAATAGATGAGCTGATTAGTTATAATTATACCCTAATAAATGAGATATCTAGACATTTATTTGCATAAACTGAGGCATGTGCTTAATGAGAATTATATGGAGACTCCTTGCAGGAATATGAAATAGACGGATATTCATTTTATTATTTTATACCTAGCATCAGAGGAATAGAGGGCTGGGGGTTGATGGCGCTTATATTAAAAGCACAATTATTACAATCTGTATTAATGAATCTGACCTCTTTAAAAATACTAATCATTGGATATTGACATCGTTTGCTCTAGAATTTCTCCTTATGTATATTTTATTACCAATCCTATAATTAGAAATAGGGTCATTTCATTTATAGACCTCACTCTTTGGCCTCAGAGTCAAGAATTAGTATGCCGGAATAATTGTTTCAAAAGATATTGAGTACATAGCAAATGCCAATACTTACGTAAAGATAATAAGGTATATGTCAATTAATTGGGTGTTTTTAATTTTCCCTAGGTCATTTCAGCTGGGATTCCTGTCTATAATACGGACCAGAGTATGTTTTGTATTTTTATATAATTGTTCTGCTTTCCTTAATCGTTTTCCTAATCATAGTAATTTAGCAAGACATGAACTTTAGTTAGACTTAATATATACACTAACGGATCCGAAGGTGATGTGGTGGATGAGATTAGAGTTGAGGAAAATTTAGGAGTTAGTGACCTATAATATAATATAGATTTAATGATAAATGGTTGATATCTGTGGCCACAATTGTGCACGCTAATAAGGGGAAAAGATCTTTAGATTTTCTTTGAATGGCGATTTTAAACCAAACTTTTGAGAATAGCTGCTTAATAAACTGGCTGGGAATAAAGAGTTTTAAAAGACAAAACTGTTTTAGTCATGGTTGGGAACATTTTAAGCCAGATTTTAATGATATGTCATGTCTGTTTGGTTGTTAAAGATATATCCTGTTATGGGTGGCATAAGAGAAAAACCTGTTTGTGTGAAGACCAGAGAGAGAGAGAGACAAAATCATTGAAAAGAGTAGATGTTTTAAAAATAGTTTCAATGATATCAAAAGGGAGGATGATTTAGAAAATTTATAGGAAAAATAGAAACGATCTTAACCCACTCAAATAAGAAAGGCAAAGAGAGGGAGGCAGAAATTAATTTAGCAGGAATAGTAATAGGAACCTGAAGAAGTTTTTTAGCTTTTATAAATTAAAATTGGGGAAAATTTAGTGAGTTCAGATAAGGAGTTTGGTCCAACATTTTCAATGCTTATTTTGCTTCAGTGTTTACTGAGGAAGATTAGATAATAGTTTGGGAGACTAATAGTTCTGGTGTGCATGTATCAAATAGACTTACAGAATTTGAATTTGAACGTAAAAGATATTAAACGTTTAACTAGACCATATTGATAAACAATTAAAGCTGGCAGGCCTGATGGTATGTATGGTTAGAGATTCGAAGGAGGGTAATAACCAGCATTGCAAAAGGCATCTGTATTTTTGCCATTTTTGTAAGCGATCTATAACATTTGGTGAGGTACCAGATGACTGGAAAACAGCATATTGTGCCTATTTATAAGAAAGGTAGTAAGGAAGATTTTGGAAATTATAGGCCAGTTAGCTTAACATCTCTGGTTATAGAGGTTCTGGAAAAGTATGAAAGGTCATATAGAGAAATATTTAGAAGATATACAAGTATTGTAATGACTCCCAGCACGGTTTCAGAAATGGTAGGTCATGTCAGACAAACCTTTTAGAATTTATGGAATACATTACTGACTTGCATTGACCGAGGAGATCCAGCTGATATTATATATTTAGACTTTAGTAAAGCTTTTGATAAGGCTCCCACACAAAGCTGATGAAGAAGTCATTGCAATGTGGTATAGGTGGTGTGGTACATGGTTGGATTAAAGAGTAGTTGTGGAATAGAAAACAGTGTGTGGTGTACAACTAAATGGCAATAAGTCAACATTGGGAATTGTGAAAGAGTGGTTCCCACAGCGGTTACTCTGGGGTGCACTATTGTTCCCATATATAATAAATGATTTAGACCAGGGACTAAATGTAAGGTTTTCTCTAAGCTTGAAGATGATACCAAAGTGGCCACCTCAGTAAGGAATGGTGAAGGATGTATAAAGATTCAAAATGACCTGATAACTTCTTGGGTGGGCAAGATAAGTGGTAATGAATTTTAATAGTAAAAAGTGTAAGGTTCTTCATCTAGGTTACTGAAAATAAAAGTTTTAACTTCAATATGAGTGGGATTGGTTTGAGTCTGTGACCAAGAAAAGATTTAGGTGTTATTATAAGAGTAATTTTGAAAGTAGCTAATCCTTGTTTGAATAGCAAGGAATAAAGGCTAATAAGATGCTTGGGCATAATAAATCCGCAATGTTTGGTTTTACAATGAAGCAAGGAAATTTTAATAAGTAAACTGTAAATAAGCTATGTTAGGACAAATAATAGAGTATTGTGCACAAGTTTGGGCAACCTTATTTAAAGAAAGACTTAGATCATGCTAGAGAGTGTGCAACATAGAGCCACCAAGGATGATTTCTGGGTTTGAGGGTAAGAGCTGTGAGGAGAGGCTGAAGGAGTTAGGATATGTTTTCTGTAGAAAGGAGATTTCTCAGAAGGGACATGATACAAGTCTTCAAATTTTTACATCTAATTGATAATACAGAGACCAATAAAATCTTTTATAGTAGGATCATTGTTTCACAGTAGAGCATGGATGGGAGACCAGGGGGCATAACAAGAAAATTAAGAAGAAAGCATGCCATCTTGATATAAGAAAGCATTCTTTCAGCAATAGGGTTGTTAAATTTTGGAATGGTTTACCCAATGGAGGTTGTTGATCCTGTGACTCACTTGCAACATTTAAGGAAAGGGTTGGATAGGTATATGGAATGGATGGTTGGTATCATATAGTATATCTAGACGAAGCCAAATTGCGGATTTTTAGTTACAGTAGTTATTAATGTTAGATAGGGGTAATTGTAAAATTGACACTTGTTTTTTTTTTCTTGGTTTATAGCTACATTCTTGAAATTAGTACCATTGCATTCATCTTTTTAAATTTAGCCGATTTCAAATATATATTATATATTATATATAATATATATATAATATATATATATATATATATATAAAATATATATATATATATATATATATTATATATATATATATATATATATATATATATATATATATATATATATATTATATATATATATATATATCTATATATATATATATATATATCTATATATATATATATATATATATATATTATATATATATATATATATATTATAATATTTATATATATATATATATATATAATATACTATCGGTATATATATATAATATATATTATATCTAATATTATATATATATATATTATATATATAATAATATGATATATATTCTATATATATTTTATTATATTATATATATTATATATATATATAATATATTATATTATATATATTTATATAACATATATTTATATATAGTATATGTATATATATATTAGGGAATGGCGCAAAAATATCGATATGTCGAAATATCGATATTTGGTGGCTAGATATATCGAATTTTTATGGGCGGATATTTTCTTAGGGCGAATAATATCGATATTTTCGATATTTTTTTCTTAATATCGAAAGCCGATATTCTTTTTCAAAAAAAATTTTTTTAAAGGCCGGAAAAAATAACCATCTTAAATCCGGCCCTCTCCGACAGCCCTGAAAGTGATTAAACTCTCTCCCCCCCCCTCATATTTCGTTCCTTCGTTCGACCCCCAATGTCGTGTATAAAAACACCTGAAAAATTGGGGTCAAATTGTCTTCTGAGTATCCCTAATCACTCATTCAGTTATTTCAGTGTCAACCGTCAGGCAATATATTTGCGATGCCGGGCCCAATAACAGAGTTTTGAATGAGTGAGTAGAAGATATATGCTTTCCCTGCTATGGTTATCGTTCACGCAATCCGAAATATTCTTATTGTAAATTGCGACGTCAGTTCCTCGTCAGACCACCGAGAATAGTATCATCTATTCAAACTAAATGTTTGCTCAACATGAAAAGTGGAGAGTAGATTTAGAGACTGCGAGCAATATTTATATCTATAGCATTAAGTATGTTTTTAGTGATTGCACTTAAAACAATGTATAAAGAATATTCTGGGGCTTTTGTAATAATATAATAAATATTATAATAATAATAACTAATCAATATATAATAATAATTAATTAAATAATAATACATAATATAATAATAATAATCATTCGATACATATATATATCATACCGTCCCCGGTCACTATTTGTTAGTGGTAATATATGCTGGTTATAATTTATTATATTCGTGGAGGTATATACATGTTCCACATCTATACTTACCCTAATACTAATCACACACTACCCTACTACATATACACCCTATATACTACCTACTCCTATAACTATAATATATATCATACACTCACATATACCACATCTTACCCTACTCTATAATATATATATATATGACCTACTATACTAGTATATATAGTAATATATAGAGATATATAGTATCATTCAAAGGGTAATTTCTTTGAGTGAGACATGAAGTAAAAAGGAAGCGATATTAGAAGATATAATATCTCTATCTTTACGCGCTTTTTTTTCATTGGGAAACTATGTCTTCTTATAATTATCTCTTATTTATTCTGGTGCAAGACTGTTAAAGACTTTGCAGACCACTCGAGAACTCCAGACCTGCATCCTGATTTACGTACTGTTAGCTCTGTGGATGTGTGTTCTGCTTTGTCATGGTGGACTTGAAGATAATCATTGCAGATAATCTAATGCCTTAATGGATAACCCAAGGTACTCCTGTATGTGTAGGTTTACTGTTAACATACGGTACCCGACTAGTCTAATTATCTACTGGCGAGTGACGATTGTTTTCGCTTAAATAATGATCATATTTAATCTAAAAATGAACAGCGCTTATACATCCACGTCTATTACTAATATTAGCTTTAGGTAGTTTGTAGGGTACATTCTAGCTAAACACTTCGAGCTTTTCTATATGATAAAGTCTTCTGCGCAACTCCATAGTTATTGCGGAAACTTTTCTTATAATATTCCAATTTTTCTCATTTTTATTTTTCTATAATATTCTTAATTTAAGATTTTCTTTATAAGAAATCTTCAGACTTTTCAGAGTCCGTCTCACAAGTATCAAGTTTATCACATCCAATATTAAATAATTTCGTTGTTAGACAACCAATACATTGGTAGTTTTGTACTTTACAATAAGAATCATGTTTTTGAAGCTTCCTAGTGTATTAATACTTGAATGCAGGCTATTCGTGTTTGGCGATTTGATAATTACGGCTTAAAAAAAGCTGAGGGGTTTTTCTCGGGATATTTGGCGTTCTTAATCTTCTAGTGAGAGGCACGAGCGAGTTTCTTAGCGTGTACATTGTTTTTCTGACGTTTTGTGGTCCGATCAAGAGAAGGTCAGAGAGACGAGCGTTTCGCCCTCAGTTCCTCAAGATCAGCATGCATACAGCTTGGGTCTCCTCTAGGCGAAACTTCCAAGTCGTTCCAACCTCTGGAGTTGGACAACTTGAAATTTGGTGAGAGACCTGAGAGTTGAAGATGTCCTGGCTTTTGACGCCCATTTCCTCTACCGTGTGGTCTACTGTTCTCTTTCTTCTCCTGTATTGCTTCGAATATGTTTTATTAAATTTTTTAAGACCGCCTTCTCCTCTACTTCCCTCTCTTGGTCTTTCCTCACTTCTCGCGTCTTCTCTTTCATCTTCAATTCTTCCATCTCCTCCTATTTCCTTCACTCTTCTTCTTTTCTTTATTATATCACTTATTACTTTACTTTTTTTATTTTATTATATTCTTCCTTGTGCTTGCTGTGAAATATTATGTCGAGCCGTACAATACGATAAATGTATACAACTTAAAATGACAGTGGATAGAAACTTCGCTGTTTCGATAGCATTGTATTAAAGAAGGATGAATTTGTTTGATATTTTATATTATTTTTATTATTTTTCTTACTTATTATTTTATATATATATAAAATATTATATTACTTTATTTATCATATTATTATTAATATTATATTATTATAATTTATTTATTATCAGATATCACTTTCTTAACCTATTTGAGCTATACTGATATATATATATATATACTATTTATATATTAAATATATAATAACAATTATTTCTTTTCAATAATTAATTTCAATGTCAGAGAGAGTTGTTCGTTGTTCTTTTGTACTTCTTTAGAAACAGGTAATCTAAAAAAACTTACCTTAAATTTTTTTAAGTTTTGACTTTTTTATATATCTTTATTATAGGTTCTTATATGTTAATATATAATCTATCTCTAATAACTAATATATATATATACAATATTAACATATATTACAGAAAAATCTATTATTGGACGAAGTTACTTAATCCGTGTCCACCACGGAACTCGGGAGATCGGATAATTTATAATATATACTCCTATATATATCATATATATATATATATATAGTTTTACTTATTTTATATCTTAAATTTAATTTTATTATATTATATTATATCTTATATATATATGTTATATATTATACGTATTGCAGGGTCCCTTTTCCAAAACAACTGTCAACATAGGGGAAAAATGAACATGGAAACTTGACAAATTTGAAGTTTTTACTCACAATTAATCCTTGAGGCATTTGTACCACTTGTGTTCAGTAGAGTACGATTTTGCTAATCCAATATTATAAATTAAAGCCTCTCCTCTTTCGTCTTCACTTCGTCCTCTCATCTCTCTTCTCTCTCTCTCTCCTCTCTCATCTCTCTCTCTCTCTCTCTCTCTCTCTCTCTCTCTCTCTCTCTCTCTCTCTATCTATATATAAATATATATATAATTAATATAAATTAAAGATTCTTTATTTATGATAGATATATATATTCATAATATTATATATTACTATTATATATATACTTATATTATAAATTATATTATATATATATATATTCTTACTATAATACTATTTCATATATATATATAATATTATTATATATATTATATATCTTATATATCTATTATATTATATATATATTATATTATTTGGTTATGTATTATTATATATCTTTAGTATTGATATTATTTATGATATTATATATATATAAATATAGTATTATTAATATTATTATACTATTAGGTTATTATAATATACATTATATATATTAGTCATTTTTTGTAGCTAAGGTTGGTTCACTATTAATATATATAATATAATTATATTATTTGGTACGCCCACTACTTTCGGTGCAACGGAACAGTGTAGCAGATCATATTGTCAAGACATAGAAAAAATTCCTATAACATATCCTATTATCTTTGTATTATATTATTATAATATATATATATATATAGCATATTATACCTTATATATATATTATATATTTTTATTTATCTATTATTTATTAATGTGAGTTATAATGTATATATATATATTGCTATATATTATTATATACTCTTTATTATCCTATATTATAATATTATTGTGTGTTCCTACGGCTACCAGTACTTAAACCGTAAATATTCTGTAAAATACCTAACAACTACTGCTCAATGTTTAAGAATGCAAATAAATTCTGTTAACGTATTCAGTTTTGCGTTGTACAAATATTCAAAAATACATCCGTTACATTCTCTAAAACTTTGTTATCTTATTCTTTTTTTTATTGTTTAGTTTTTGAATTTATTTTGTTACTTTTCATTTATAATTTAATTTTATTTTATCAGGACTCCAAAAATGTATTCATTTTCAGTGTAGCTATCGTTGGTTTTTAACTATGTGCGGTCGCCTAATCTGGAGGCTCATATATATATTATAACTATATATATATTATATATTATATTTCTAATTATATATATATATATATACTAATATACTAACTATTCTATATTATATATATATATATATATATATATATATAATAATATAATATATTAATATATATATATATATAATATATCTATATATATGATATATTATTATATATTATAATTGGATTAATATATATATCAACATTAATATATCAATATTATATATATATTTGAAATTATCGATCTATATTGAATATTCGATTTTTTTGGTAATATCGATAGATAGTATATTTTTTTTTAAATATCGATTCTAATCGTTATTTATTCGAAATCTATTTTGTAATTTTCGGGCCTACTTTTATATTTACATTATCTTTGTAGTCATAATCCATCTATATATACTATCATATTATTACTATATATATATTATATATATTATACTAATTATTATATATATATTTATCTATATATATTATATAATATATATTACTCCGTTAAAAACGGGGCAATTCGTTCCAAAATCAGGGGTACTCTAAAAATGCTAAGGTTTATGGAGACTTTATTTTTCTTTTTTTTTTTTACGGAAATTTTTTTTTTTATATGTTAATGTTATCTTCTTTAGGAGTAAAATTAGTATATATTGTGTATTTGTATATATATAATATAGGATTGATTAATTTAAGAAGCCGATAAGTAACGTGACCGAATTGTGCGCCCCCACCGATTGTTTGGGGGTGGTGTGGGGCAATTCGTGTCTATACTTTAATTTATTCAACATCCTATAGAATTCCTGCACCTTTACCGTGTTTTCATTTTAAATAAAAGTAATAATAAACTGGCATTTACATTTTAAAACATATATGGTATTGATAAATTAATTCTTCCATAATAAAGATTAGGAACCAAAACGTAATAAACATGTTTCGAGGTTTTGCGTTTCGCTTTTTTGTAACACTGCAAGATCACTATCAACAAAAATGTGGCTCGCCTAATCGTAAGGATTCTTACCTTAATGGCATAGTGATAAGGTTGATATTCTTTTTTATTCTGTCAGTGAATACAGCAAATTCAATGCGGAAATGTGTACACTCGCGCGTGTTGAGTGAGTCGTTTTTTACGATTTTGCGTTATGATTCTGTATCAATTAAATTATATCTTGCAAGCTCAAAATCATGGCCGGTGCTACAATACTAATTGTTTACCATTTTTATTTATTTTTAATTGTAAATGGTAATTTAGTTATTTAAGATTTAATATAACTGATTTTGTGGGGTATTCAGTTTTTTGTTTTTATTCTCTTATTATATAAATTTGTTAATAAATAATTGTCTCTCCAAACGTTATTATGGATAGTTTTTCCTTATAATTTCTTGTTTTATTTTCTTTTTATTATCTATGATACAACCTCTGCTCAAAACCTTTTATTATTTAATATTTTAGCTTTTTTTTACAATTTTGCGTTGTTTGACAGTAACACTGTAAATGTTATTATTTTTAATGTTTGCTTTAATTTTTTTTTTTATTTTATTATACATCTCTCTGAATTTAAAGGATATTCTTTTTACGTTGGTGTGATGCTTTTCTGTTTTATCGAATTTTGCGATAATTTGTTTATGACTATAAAACGAACGCAAACGTCTTTGTGACTAATATAACTGTATAATGCAAAATCTTCTGTAGTGTTTTTTAGGCATATTTTACGTTTTCGTATATATAGATCAATTTGTTCAAGAACGTTAAACTGCTTTAATGTGGTTTCTATCACTCTATATTCATTAGTTAGTGTTATCCTCTCCTTTGTTATCCTGTCTCTCTCGTGTTACTTTTTTTTGCTGTAAGTGTGATAACCATCTTGCTGAAATTATATATATTTTTGTATTATGGTTAATTTATGTTTTCTCCTAGTAGTTGTGATAAATACTTTATATCTCCTTACCCTATTCTTGCTTGTGTATAAATTGTATAAATAATTATTTTAATACTCATTTATATTTTCTGTTTCATTCTTTTGCTTTGTTTATAAAAGTATTTATAATATAAATTTTATATTTAATGTGAGATTTTATCAACGTTTCCTTTGAATTGCCCTCCATCGTTTTTTTTTTTTTTTTCAATATTTTTATATAACCTTGGTACTCGTGTGATAATTTGCAATTGACGTTAGAAAATTATAGCTTTAAAACATATTTATCTCCTTTGTCCTTGAATGACTCCTAATGTGATTGCTATATTATTGGTGATGTTTAAACCATTTTTTAAGTACTATATATCTTGTGGTACCTATATAATAATTGTTAGTACACATTTTATTTCCTTTGAATATTTTCCTTTCACGGATCCTCTTTAATAAATCGTCTTTCTTTTTCTTTGATTTTTACTACGTCATGAAAAAATTAAACAGCATTCATTACTTCTTTTACTGATTGCGCGTAGACAAGATAAATAAATTTAATTACTAATACATATAAGAACTATTATTTTAATCAATCTGTTTAATATGATATATTTTTTTATATCTCATCTATATATTTTTTAGTGGTATTTTGAGCTATCTGTATTTTTTATTCCGTAATTTGCCTACGTTGGTCCGAATTGTGCCTTTTTTTTTTCTTATTGTATTTGGATCCTATATTCCTTCTTTTTTTGACCCATACCCCTTTTTTTTTCTCCGGCCTTCGGGTCGCCGTTCTGGTACGGCGCCGTTGTTGGTAGTCGGCTTTCAGTATAGTATATCATTACTACTATAGTAGTGTCGAATATATAAATATATATATCGTACGTTGAGGGTAAGAGTAGTATCGTATTATTATATAGTATTATGGGGTTACCTGGTGTAGCACGGGGTGGTTTTTGCGCAAGTTGTTCGGCTCTTTAAAGTTGAAAGGGTGGGTCTCTGAGCTCGCCCAAAATTTTAGCCCTGTATCTTGAACTGGTTCTTATAATGGGTTTTGGTGAGTCGTAGAGAAAGGTATTACTATTCTGGCGCATGAAATGGTTCTTAGGTGCCATCGGGTCTATGACCGACCCGTCCAGTACACCACAAATACAAAATATCAAATGGTGGAACAAAATGTTATAGGTGAATCTGGGCGCTAAACGGTCCCCTAAGGACTCTTACTTCTCACCATATATCGTCACGCTGACGCGGGCCATCGACCCATTCCCTTTGCGATATATCTGCTACTCACTTCTTTACTCGCTGGCGCTTTCCTAGAGCTTTCTGCTGGGGCTTCTAGCCTGTTGTGGGATCCTCGTTTAGCATAACCAGTAATTTGAAGCTTCGCGGGGGCCTCGGTCATTGAGTCAGAGCCCTAACAAAGACGCAAAAAAGCATCAACTGAAAAAGATATGCTAATACTAGGGAAAGAGAATGAAGTGTAAATTTGTGTACTACAGTGCGAATTACGAAATAAGTAGCTGAAGTGTGAGTGACATCCTGGTCTTCCACGTGCAGAGAGCTAAGTTCGTCATGAGTCACGACGACTAATAATTTGATCTTCGCTATTCAGAGCTATTTCTCAAACTCTTTCTGAGGGTTATTTACTAATATACCTTTACAGGTGTGAAATGCACCACACAAAACAGCGGAAATAACATTTTTCATACGAAATAAACACAAATTAGATGATCTTACTCATCAGTTCTCATAACATAACGCAAAACTACATGTACCACCCCCCAGACTCAAGCACATAACTAGTTATCCTTTTATTATTTAATACTTACATTCAATAGTTTTTCTTGTACATTTTATAATTCGTTACAGCTTTCGTAATAGTATTTTGACTAAAGTTTGGGAACCTGTGTTGGGGGAAGATGAGATTATAATAAAAAAAAAAAAAAAAAAATCCGTGTGTACGTGATTAATTTGTTAGAAAAAATAAATTTATAGAGTGATGGTTCTGTTCAAGAAAAAAAAAACTGTAATATTTGAGGTGTGTTATGTACGTAGCTTGTTTGATACTTTTGGTAACATTTTAAACTATTATGATGGGCGTGACGTGGTAGCGGGGTGACATCGGACCACCTTTAGGCATAACTAATGGTCTCCTCGACTGCCCCCTAATTGCACACTTCTTTGGAAATTTTTTTTTTGTAATATCACTAGTTTTTTTCGGTCTTCTAAGCAACACAAAAAAAATAATAATGTATTCTAATAACTAAAATATGTCATTTATTAATGTTTGAAATAACGCTGAGTCACTGACTCGTTGGAGGGGATGATAGCGGACCTACCATCATTGAGATGTGACTTCGGAACATTACTCCTGTTTAATATCATTCGTCTTTTACGTTTATAAATTCAATTATAAATATTTTTAATTTCTTAATCCTTAATATATTATATTATTTATCTCATATAATTAAAATTCGTAATAAGAAAATTCTAAGTGTAAAATCAATATATCGATCAATATATAATATTAATAAAAATAAGGTTGCGTCCGATTCTACCCCCTCTTCCGCTCAATCTAATAATTTGATGCTTTTATATATGAAGTATTTGTGTAGTCCAAGAGTGGTCTTAAATTTCTTCATTATTTTAATTTCATTTTTAATTCATACTTTAAATATTATATAGTATACTTTCATTTATTATCATTTAAACTCTAATTTATTAGCGTTAATGAGAAACCATGTCACTAAATTAATAACGTTAAAACTATGAAAATAACATATATGTGGTGGTTGTCCACGAGGTCACTTCACCATCACACTTTTTTACGAGCGTAGGGTGGAACTCGTGAATTCGAAGTTAGTCGCCCATCTTTCTTTGCCCACTTCTATATTATCGTAGATTTGCATCAAAATTTTACTTTTTGCCAGTCTTAAAGCTAACGAGTCACCTTCTGAGTGTATCCCTCTGATATTAATAATTAAAAATCCATCCACAATTTCTTTGCCAATTTTATTTATTAAGAAACTTTTAATAATATATAATAAAAACTCTCTACATTTTTTCAATATATAGGCTAATGAAGGGGGGATTCATGAAGGCATATAATATTTCTCATTGTTATTTCTTGGCCTACTATACATTTTTTGACCTTAAAAATATTAAATAATCTTTCACTTAAGAATTACAAGCATGACTTCTAGAATAAAATCTCATCTTGTAGTACTTATCCAACAGGTGCTTTTTTTTTGTGGGGGCCTGCTGGTTTGTCGTAACGCTTATGTAAACCTGGAGCGAAATTTGTTTTTTCTTTTTTACTTTATTGATTTTTTTTATTTTAGAAGTGGTGCATTCCGAATCACCCCTCCTAAAGAGGCGGGCCTGGTCACCCCGCCGACAAAAGCTATTTAATATATATATATATATATACGTTATATAATATATATATATATTATATATGAGGTTTGGGATTACTACTGAGTTCTACTTTTTCTCAGTGAGTTACTATATATATTAACGTTCATAATATATATATATAATATATATACGTTAAGTATATGATATTTATATATATATATATATATATAATATATATATATATATATAGCTATTTATATATATATATATATATATATATATATATAAACCAAAAATTTAATTTCCTTTTTACCTTAATTCTACCTATTCTAATAACTCATTCACCGAGCATGCTCCAAACCATTGTTTTCCCTAATTCAAACAAAAAAATATATATAACCACAATTTAATATATATATAATAATTAATTTAATGTGACATACACTATTTAGGGGTGCTGAGCACCAAAATATTTATATATGCATATAACAAACAGTTGAATAAACACTCTAATATCATAAGTTCATGAAACAGAATATTCAACGCTTTACATATTATAAATTTAGTTTATTGGTACACAGTACACCATTAATTTTCAAAGTTTTTATTCTTAAATTATACAATTGTTTTCACCTTCATTTTTATGTTGGCACTGGCTTGAGGTGGTATATTAGAATTAGGAGCACTTTTCACTTTGGAGTCTTTCTCTCCCACTTTTCAACCCGATGAAGGTTGAAAGTAACTATGAATAATCACTCCCTATCTGTGTACCTGATGGGAAGGTACACATAATCAGTAACTTACCATACTCTTGTATTTTATTTTATGACATATATTTAGTTCAAGTATGCAAAAGAAAAAGAATTTAAAGAATATCAAATAGACTGGAAGAATGACACTTACCCCTGACTGGACAGAGGTTTTATGTAATTTATAAACTGGTTTCCCTTGTAAAATTCAAGATGATGGGATTGGCAGATGATAATCGACAGATCTAAAAGAATAAGAATTATGGGCCTATTAAATTACTAGTATTGACTAAGTCTCCAAAGAAAACAAGATTTATAGAACTCCTCATACTGTTTAATAACTGCGATTCATCTACTTTCCACAACCCGCTAAAGAAAAAGGAATAACTCGTCAGAAGTTGTAGCTCTGTATCTCAATATTGTAGAAAATCTTCACAACATGAAGTTATCATAAGTATCTTTTTGTACTAACAATAGAAGTAGTGAATTAACTGGAAACAAGAATAAAATCCCAAATATTAGGATATTACACGCCTCCCCACCCATCATAACATGACAGGAAAGACTGGAAAAAGGAGTAGCGAATGAAACTAACTTACACCGAATAATGAACAAGGAAAATTTAGAAACATGTAAAGAAGAAAAAGGAACTATCTATTCCGAGCCACTGTATCTTCGCTCATGGTTTCATAAAAATGCCTCCAGGACATCTCGCATCTCAACTCCCTCTTTCGTTTCCTCTGATGCGTGCAGTAGGGCTTTAAAGTAAGCCATAAATTGGTCAAATTTCCCTTGAGCAAGATCATGAAGATCAAATCTCATCCTTTGCAACACCGGTGGATAAGGTATTTGCACAGGCCTTTTACCACCCGCTGGGGTGATAACCTCCAAAGGTCGTTTTCTGGTCCATTGGCTTTCTACAGCTTGATAGACCGTTGTTGGATGACTTGGTAATGTAGGTAGGGATGGAGGAGGCACAGACAGATTCCATGCTGGAAAAGGTGGATTTATATTGGAATCCTCTCTAGATGTGGATGGTTGGTTTGTCGCTGCTACGGCTGACAAAGCACAAAATCCACATTTAGGCTGTTTCAAAGGAGGAGGGTTGTTTGAAAAGAGCAGTATACCAGTAGCTGTTGATGTAGTAGCCACTGACACTCTTCCTGAAGCATGAACAGAAGTCACAGTAGATGTCAAAGAAGAAGCAACAGAAAGAGCAGAGACCAGAGTCTTTGATGCAACTGGGGCAGCAAAGCTTAAACGGGAGTAGATCCCCGGTGGCTCCCCACCGGTTATAGTACATTTAGGGCATAAAATAGGACGAACTGGAGTGGAAGTTGGAATTTCCGTTCGTGTTCTATTTATAGTATTGTAGGCCCTATTTCAGCAATGGATGGAAATAAGGCAGATCGTGGCCTACGAGCATGGTCAAGTACATGGTACTCATATAGCATTTCCCAAAAGGAATCCTCTCAGTCCAAGAGAATATACTTCATTAGTGGGATCCAATAATAATTCTAATTGATTCACAGCTTTTCTTCTCATAAATTTCAAGGCTTCGGATATTGATAATGTGTGTTTTCCTGGCCATCTCAATTCCGTTGTATGCAATCTCATCAATTCATTATAAACCACGATTGAATCCTCATTGAGATCCCTTGCCTTTGTTCTGGGCAGTTCATTATCATACCAATCTCGGACTTCTTGTGGAGCAAAAGCAATATGTCGATGATAGTTATAATATGGAAGGTCAGGAAAGGTTGGAATTACCATATAGACTTTAGCCTCTGGACAACATCGCTTTACCGTACTAATGATGTTATTGATAGGAGCTATCGCGTCTTCTGCTTTAAATTCAATATTTGGGAGAGACACAGAATAAGCGTCTCTGCGTTTCCCTGGATGAGTCTGTCTCCACTGCACCAATGTGTATGCCATCCTATACAAAGAAAACACAAGGACATCTGTTGTATCGGAGGCGATACTACATCGATGGCTCGAGGGACATCTTCAAAATGTGGCAACAGAACTCGTGTGAATTTTGTCTGATGGTTTCCAGGATTGTTGGTAGTCTGATCATAGGCAGACTCCATATGGGAAACCCATGAATGTCCGAGGAAGAGTATCTGGAACGATATAAGTATATATAGTAGGACACTGATAAAAAAAGGATAATACTTAATATTATATTACTTAGCTTATTCATTAACACCTAGGAATTGGAGATTATTTGGATTAAGTGTATAAATATTCAGTTTATGCATATGATAAAAGAGACTATTTATTTTACAAGATTCCGGGCGTTCTTTCCGAGACCACTAAACGCGCCAAAAAAAAAAAAAAAAAACATTTTTATTGTATAAAACTTTAAATTTAGAGATTTATTAACAACATTTAACAATCATATAATATATTTATTTACAATTTTCATCACCAATTATAATATACAATTACAATTTTCACAATTCATGACAATATATATATATATATATATATATATATATATATATATATATATATATATATATATATATATATATATATATATATATATATATATATATATATATATATATATATATATATATATATATATATATATATAGACAATTTTCACCAACTAGTATTTTATATATATTTTTTATGTATTTTACATTGGTCCTACTGACGAGGTGGATAACGTTTTCTTTCTAATATCCTTGGTTGTATCCAAGGTACATTACTAGCTCTTCCTGAGCCTCTCAATCTTGTTCGAGAGGCTATGAAATCTCCTGTGGTTTCTTCCATTTAACGTGGTTGGTTCATGAGATCATCACTTTCATTCTCCTCTAGAGGTGACTGCTGTTCTATCCTCCTTTCTGAAAAGATCGTCGACCTGGGTGTTGACTCATTAAGATCACCCCCCACATCGGAAATCTTCTTGTCATCGTCTGATTCATTCACTCGTTCGACCTCTCCCATCGGAGAGTTTATGAAGAGCAGCTTCCTTTGGAGATCCTCACAAGACAATCTTCTAGCATTTCTATATGGAACAATCTGATTTCTTTGATCTGTAATATAAAGGGGGGTATAGGAGAGTAAATTATGTAAAGTAGAAGTTTCAGAATTAGTTAAAGATATATTCGAAAAATTGGATGAATTAGAAAAATTAGGTGAATGGAAAGATTGATTAGAATATGGAGAAGTACTTGTATTAAAGAGATGTGCTAGATTAAATGAAGAAAGTTCACTAGGGAGACCAGGAGAATAAGCAAAAGAAGTATAAGTGGAGACAACAGAAGCAGGAGGGGCAGAAGAAAGAGGAAGAGTAGGCAGTAATATAGAAGGAAAAATTTTTCCTTTGTTAATTCATCTCTAATTTGTTTGTGCAAGAGAAGGCTCTTCTCAATACTACATAATATCATTCTTGTAAGCTCTTCTCCCTCTTCGGAATCTGGGAACCCCAGGAAATCATCATCCTCATCCTTTGAATCCTCGAACTCAAAAGTCTCTTCTTCACCCCGGCTTTCATTACCTGATGAAGCATCAGGAATTGGTGTTATAGAATCATCAATGTTGCTCTCTGGAATTTCCTCTATAGGAGTTTTATTTGTCAGAAGATCTTGAAACAATGGATTATCGCTTAAGTATTTGGGAGGAACAAACCACTTCTTCAATTGCTGATGGTGCACCTTATACAATCTTTTTGTTTCCAAGGATTCTATGATATAAGTTATTCTATTGGGATTAACTTTTAGGATTTTCAATGGACCTTGATAACGATCTTTAAACTTATTTAAGGTCAGATCTCCAGGCAACTGCAACTTCAGCGCCACCAATTGATCTTGTAAGAAAGGGGAGAAATTTATGTGTCCTTCTTTCCAATAAGTATTGAATTTAGTCCAAGGAAGTCTAGGTTGTTTATCATGAGCTTCTTGATAGAGTATTTCCGATGGAGTTTTCACTGTAGCGGCGTGAACCAAATGATTATATGTTAGTACCACTTGGGGCAATTGCACATCCCAAAGACTGGGATGGGTTAGTGATACTCTTAGATATTGAAGTAAAGTACGGTTAACCCTTTCGGTAATACCGTTAGAAAAGGGATTGTATGGAGTAGTATAAATATGTTTAATTCCCTTGTCTTGCAAAAATTCCTCGAACTCTGGACCTCTAAACTCTCGGGCATTGTCTGATAGTAGACGAAAAGGAATTATAGGCAAGTACTGTAGAACATTCTGCAAAGCTACAGTTACTAATGATGTATGTTTTGTTTGAATAGGAACCGCCGCTATCCATTTGCTGTAATGATCGATCAATACAAAAACATAATTGTTTCCTTTGGCCGACTTTGGCAGTTTCTACAAATCGACAGTTACTAGTTCGAATGGATATCTTGTGTTGATTTTTAAAGTAGGTGGAGCATGATATATATTAGATATCTTAGCTAATTGACACATAGCATGACAAGGATATGTCACGGCACACTTCTCGTAACCTTGGATGCCAAATTATCCTTTCCAACAAAGCATAAAGTTTCCCTTGACCAATATGTACAAATTCGTGGTGGTTTGTTATAGCCACCTGGACCGCGAAAGGAAAAGATGCCATATAATGATATTGGTCATTTCTATTTTTATGGATAATATGGTTATCTATTACGGTTAAAAAATTCCTAGCGAATTTAAATAATTTTAATGGACCCAGAAAAACCTGCTGATGTAGGAGGGCTTTCTGTAATCTCTTTAACAAGGGGGTCCCTTGTTTGACATTGCTGTATTTGATCCATCAGTATCTCTACCGAATCCTGGGAAGTTCTTATCATAGAAAAATTTCTAAAATACAATAATTTAGTTGTATTTTGATTCCTAGTTTTCTTTCTCCCTTCAACCTTACCCAGCAATTTCGGTGAACTGTGATTGTTAATATCCTCCTCCCCACCAGATTCAAACCACTCAATGGGGAAATCAGTCAGTTCTAACATACAATTGTTATTTTGTTCTTTGAGGTCATCACTATAAGTAATCATATCTGGTTCCTCTAGGTTCACATTCTCTACATTTGCTATACTTTCAACTGTGCCCAATGCTCCCCCTGCTGAATCAAGAACATCATATCTTCTCACAAGATGCAACAAGTTGTAATGAACACCACTTATACAGAACAGATAGCACACCTCCCCATGAGTTGGGTTTCCAAAAACTAAGGGGTGTGTTTTGCTATAATATACCAAAACTCTTCGTTCATAGAGATTAGTAAAAGCATCTATACTATGAACAAAAGGTAATTGCCCTGAATGTCTAGTCAATTGTAGCTGTTTTAATACCTGATTCGCTTCTTTAGTCTTGCCTACAGGAAGATTATACTTACTCCTATTGTTCAATAACTCGTTTATGATCTTAACTCTTATCTGTAAGTGTGATTCTTCAATTCCTTCACATTTCAGAAATTCTGAGAAACACATAAATAACGAATCTCCTCCACCAGGCATTACCACTTCTATAAATCCATCCGGCGGCTCCGCTGAATGCATAGCGTCTGTTTGGTCTACTGGGAGTTGGAATGGTGTTCGTGATAACACATCAGCAACTATGTTATCTTTCCCTGGTAGCTACATAATACAATTCATAATCGATATTCAATTCCTCCAGGGTTCTAGCAACTCTTTGATTAACTAACGGCATGTTCTGTAAAAACAATAGTGGCTTATGATCTATGAAGATAAAAACTTTGTTATACAAAAAGGATTTTAGGGACTGGACAGCCCATCGAACAGCCGCGAGTTCTCTCTCGGTGGTACTGTACCCACGTTGTGCCTTAGAGAAAACAATGGAAATATAGGCAATGGGCTTCTGTTCTCCACTTTTACCTGACTAAGGCACGCTCCAGCACCAATCCCAGAAGCATCAGTGTGGAGCAATTCTCAGCATTCTCAGACCTATCGGGATATGATAATAGAGGTGGAGATGTTAAGATCCTTTTGAGCTCCTCAAAACTTGTTGACAGTTGGTAGTCCAAGGAACATCTTTCTGGTGTTTCAGCAAATCAAACAAGGGTTTGGCGATGACCGAGCAATTTGGGATATGTCGTCGGTAAAAATTCACCATCCCCATAAATTGTCTGACTTGGCGAGAGGTTTTTGGTTTGGGAAATTTGAGAATACCGTCAATTTTTGGTTGTAAGGGTTTCAATCCTTGACTTGATATTATATGACATAGAAACTGAACCTCCGTTCTTACTAAATAGCTTTTGGATGGTTTCAATTTTAGATCTGCCACGCGAAAAGCTTTAAGGATTTCTTCCAGAATAGAGAGATGTTTTTCGAAACTTTTGCTGATAATAAGGACGTCATCTAAATATATCATAACCTCACTCCAAGGAATATGACACAAAGCAAGCCGCATTGCTCGTTGGAATGTAGCTGGTCCGTTTTTAAGTCCGAAAGGCATTCACAGAAATTCCCAATGGCCCAAAGGTGTGGAGAATGCTGTTTTTTCAATGCTGCTTTTTTCCATTTCAATTTGATAATAGCCTTTGATCAGATCAATTGTGGAGAAGTATTGCATCCCCTGTAGACTAAACCATGTATCAATCAAATTGGGAATAGGAAACGCATCTCGCTTTGTGATAGAATTTAATTTTCAATAATCAATACAAAGTGTAATAGCTCCATCAGGTTTTCGAAATGGAACTACTGGTGCAGAATATGGGGAGCATGATCTTCGGATGATTCCATCGGCCTCCAATTTTTGACACGCCTCTTCCACCTCATATAAGATTGGCCCTTGTAACCGTCTAACTGAATCATTTACTGGATCATCTATAAGCGTATCAATAGAGTGTTTAAGAATTCCAGTACACCCAACGTCCGAATCTCCCAAACTGAGAGCTTGAGGATATTTCATTAGGAGCTGTAGAACTTGATCTTTTTGGTTATCAGACAATTCAGTCTCCTCTAACCTAAAGGCTTCTCTTAGATTGTCGAGTGTCCACTCTTCATAAGTGTCTTGTGGCCTTTGTGTAATCTCCACAGTATTTAATTGTCCATGTTTAACATCCTTTGGAGGGATTTGATGTAAGGGAGAATACATACTGGGAGAATAGCCTCGTTTTACATTAATTGGATGTTTATAGGGATTAAAACAAGATATGTAAACCAGAGATGCTTCCAAATAAGGGAACACCGCATAATCAGTTATAAAATGATTAGTATTCTGGGGAGTAAACAGTATGAAGGAATTCTTATCTACTATATGACTATATGTGGCTATAAGGACTGATACACACATAAAAGGAGGAATTATTATATCTTGACTTACAATAGCTACCTCCCTTAAATTATCAGCTTCACACAACCTTATATCTTTTGTTGCAACTGTAATATGATTATTAGCATCTTGATTTCTCCTAATTAACTCTTTGGATGCCAAGTCCGGCAATAACTTGTCCTTCTTCAACAAATTATATCCGAAGATAACATCATATCCTGTCACATTATCATCCACCACCACAAAAGTGTTCGGTGAGGTGGTGAATTCATTGGAAAGTTTTAATTGTAAAGTAATTTCACCATTAACAGGAAAAATTACTTTTCCTATAGCGTCGGGCGGGGTGACGCGGACCACTTTAGGTATAACTTGGTCTCCCCTCCCCTAATGCACTTTTTTGGAAATTTTTTTGTAAATCACGGCCCTATAGTCGTGGGCATAAGCACACAAAAATAATAATGTAATTCTAATAATAAAAGTTTTATTAAAGTTTGAATAACGCCGAGTCAGCCTGACCGTGGAGGGGTGAAGCGGACCACCATTGAGGGGTGACTCGGACCATCTGTTTAAATTCGTCTTTTACGTATAATTTCAATTTTATATTTTAATTTTTACTTAATATAATAATTATTTATCATATTAAAATTCGTAATAAGTAATAAAAATGTCAATAATGATAAATAAAATACGAATATAAATAAGGTGGTCCGATTCACCCCTCTCCGCCCAAAAATTTTGACACTTTTTTGAACTTAATTTATTAAAATTTCATTTTTTAAAAAAATTTTCACTTAATATAAGTAACTTTTTATTACATTTAAATTAATTATACGTAATAAAAATGTCAATAAATACGTAAAATACTTTAAAAATCACGAGGAAAGGAGCCACCCTCCCATCAATTTTTACGGCGGGGTGAATCGGACCAAGTTAGGCCCCGTTTTTTTGCCACTAATACTGCTTGGATCAAAAATTTACTTTGCCAGTTTAAAGCTAACATACTCGAGTGTATCCACTGAAAAAATAATTAAAATCGATCCACAATTTTTCATTTTATAACGAAGTTAAAAAAACTCACATTTTTCAAAAGTGAAGTTCTATTGAAGGAAATTTTGTACCCTAATTTCTAACATTTTTTAAAAATATAAAAACTTTCTAGAATTAAATATGATCTAAATAAAACTTGTAGTACTACCGCGTGGCTATAAAATGAGCGAAAATTTATTTATTTTTTTTATTATTTTTTATTTTATTTAGAGTGGACCGAATCACCCCTCCTAAAGAGGCGGGCCTGGTCACCCCGCCCGACGCTACCCGTTACACCCGTATATTTAGAGGTTTGTAATGGAAATTTTTGTTTATCCAACAATTTATATGTTTTGTTGGTGATAAGGCTTAGGGAAGCACCTGTATCCACTAAGGCTTTCAATGTTACAACCTACAATATAGATACCTATCACTAACGCATCCTCTGTTGAATTATGGGTATTCGTAATATGGATAATATGATCATTTGCATGACTTACATGTGGAGTTTGGAGTGAGGATTGTTCCTCATTTACAATTGGAAAATTTGAAACATTTGGGTTTGATAAATTCGCAACAATAGAGGGATAACTTACTTTACCTTGTAGTTCCATTTCTTCATATTTATTTTCTGACAATTCTGGTACTTTATCATCCAGAGGAGGCGCAGAAGGCTCCAACTGTAAGACATTCTCTAAAAGGAGTTCATCGGAACTACACACGCCCATTTTTTCAATGGTGACTGTTGGTAATTGTGACCCATCAACTACCATAATAGGGTTTTTATTTTCAATTTTCTGCCGCTGGAGTTTCGGTTTCACATACACATTCTGTTGTTCACCTAACTTTTCTAGAGGCTCTGTGGGTGGGTCATTGGCCACAGAGCTGTCTAGTTTCCCCCTCGTTTATTTATTTTTGGCTGTACTCGCTGGGGACAATTGATTCCCAAATGTCCACCACTACAGATAGGAAATCCCAGAGTATCTTCTTCCTGTGGTGTCCTCTGACGTCGGTTTGGACATTCCTTGACGACGTGTCCATCGGCTTCACATTGTATACATTTATTTTTGAAAGTATAGCAATCATCTGCAACATGTCCCCTTTTCCCACAAAAACGACACTTTGGTCATAACCGACATTCTCGAACGTCATGGCCATATTTTTTACAATAGTTACAATTTGAAGGAGGGCCCATATTTGGATGATTATCAAAAGGAGGTCCATTTGTTGGAATATTTGCCATATTTGCATTATAACGATTTTCATTCGTATTAGCTTCAGTGTTAGTGTAGCGGCCAGCTGGAGTGGGAATCCTAGGTGGTTGAGCGATTTGGTGTGAGAAATTGTTTGTTAGTTGGATTATGACAGGTACTTGCGCACTGCGGGTTCGGCGGTGACATAAAAGATGTTAAACTCTCAGGAGGTTGGATAGATTTTGAATATCCGCTGGGAACCGAATATCCTGGATATGATAAGGGTACCGACCACACTGTTCCAACTGATGATGGAGCTGTATACCCAGTTGACTGATGTGATATTACAGGAACTGCCGGAGTTAAATCTATAACTTCCGGCTGAGCTGTTGCTTAGAGTGTTACCTTTTGGCAGATCACTTGTTTTTTTTTACATGCATTTTCTGGAATAATTATCATCAATCAACTTAACCAATCTTTCCCAAGAAAGAGGAGCACCTTTCATAGATAACTCGCAAACGAATTTACTAGATCCTGTACAGATTTGGGCAGACTTTTGATAATCTTCTCTCTAACTATTTTCATAGCACTAACATCCATTCCTGGAAATGCTTTCTCTGCCAGTCCTTGCAACTGCAAAGCATAGAGTGGAACAGTTTCAGTGGTCAGTATCTGTGCAGCGTTAAAGGTACTCAAATCGCATTTTGTTTGCTTTTTTAAGTATTCTCCAAACCAGTCAGTCAATTCCTTTTTTATATTAGGGTAACTCGCATTAGATTTCATGAGGACTTCATAGACCTGCTTTATTCTCCCTCCAAATGCAAGCCCAAATAGATCCTCCATCCGTCAACTGTGGAACTAGG